>MU269990.1:46593350-46890850 GCA_021432705.1 Caranx ignobilis
ACACACACACACACACACACACACACACACGTGCACTAGAGGAGGTGATAAGGGGCTACTTAAGGGCACTTGAGCTTCCCCACTTGAGCACTTGTTTATAGGCTGTAAGCACCTCGTCCTGCAGCTGAGCTCACCGTGCAGCCCTCACTGCAAACACAACCAACACACACGTGTGAATAAACACATGCATGACTGACTCACACACACACACACAGGTGCACACACATGTTTTCAGAGGGACAGAAGTTCCTTCGCTTCCCAGCCCTTTTTTTTTTTTTTTTCCTACCTCGTCCTCGTCTCCGGCCTCTTAATGAGGCGGTGAGCTGCGATCTGGTCGAGCTTTTGTCAGCGGGTTCCTGGAGCTCGGCAGACAAATTAAAACCCAATTATGTTTTCATTTCACGCTCTTTTATTGGACCTGATAATAATATATATATATATATATATATATATATATATATATATATATAAGAAATCAGGAATAGCTGCTCAGGAGGGATGGAGAGAGAGAGAGAAGAGGAATGAGGACAGACAGGCTGAAGGGAGGAGAATACAGGAGGAGGTCGGACCTGTTAACTCCTCCCTTATGATTTTCTCCTCCATTATGCTGCTTCTGGGTGTGTGTGTGTGTGTGTGTGTGAGAGATTCTCTCCTGAAAAATAGCCATAAAGCCTGCAAAGACATTAAACTGAGATATTAAGGCCGTACAGTCGTTCACGCCTGTAATCACAGTGATGTATAGTTGTAGTTTTTCGAGGCCTCACTCATCGATCTGATCAACACCTGATCAGGATCCAATCACCTCTACACTGTTTATTCTAATCTATTAATCTGATGATAACGAGCTGGCAGACAAGCAGAGGGCGACTAGGACCGGACCAGATTTATGTCCCATCATGAACTCACTGTGAGCTTTGACTTTGTGTTTATCATTTCCTGTTTTATTTTGAAATGATCCTCAGAAGCTTTTGTCAGATGCTGATATTTTTTGTGCAACGCCACCATCTTTAACTCTGCTGCTTCCTGTTTGCTGCAGCTCAGGTGATGGAAGCTGGACAGCGAACGCTTCTACCTGCCTGAGACTCAAACACTTGATACGATGATTTTAAACATTTGATTTTCTCTGAGCGTCATGAAGAGAGAGGTTTCAGACGGCGGCTTTAGATCCAGATGACGAGCTGAGATTCGTCTGCTGACAGTAAAATTGCTCAAGAGGTGATTCTTCTTTAGCTTCAGCAGCGGCGGTGACGTGTGACGTGTGTTTGTTGTTGTTTTGTTTTCACTCAGGCGAGTTACAGAGTGAAAGTCGTGACATCGCGCCCTCACTAAATGCAGCCACTTGTGTGTTTCACCTGTCGACTGAGACGTTTGTTAAACAAAGTTTGAATCAATTTGGAGAGAAAAGTAAACACAAGGAGCAGGATCCAGCTCTGACCTTTGACCTCTGACCTCTGTTCTGTAATGTTGCGTCTTGTGTAAAGTCTGTGGTGTTCAGTCCTGCTGAGGTCAGAGTCTTTTCAAAGGCTAAGAAATAAATGTAAATACTGACGAAGCAACAACATCAGATCATTTTCCTAAAAGAAAAATCGTCTAAATAACTGTTTGTTATTGGCTCCACGTTCTCTCTTACAGACACGTCCTGTCTTAATTGTTTGGTAACCATGGTGATCAGGTTAAAAAAGCCATTACATATTCCTATTCCCATACGTTATTTTGGACATAAAAACGCTTTTATATTTGATCCATCAGCATCAAACTATCAGCGACAGAAAGTTTGAAGTCTGGTGACGATCGACCTGAGTTTGGTTTTTATTTAACATCTGGAATCAGCTACAGGATGCGACGTCTGAGGGCGACGTGTCCCACTGTTCACTCCACCACCACTTACCAGACTTGTTTGTTGTGGTTTAATTTTCCTCAGACACAAACTTTAAAGTTCAGTAAATTAAAAAGCCCCTGATGCACCATGGGATTTGTGGTTTACACAGGCCAAAGACAACACCAGTGTGTTTTCTTGGTTTGTTATTCGTCTATTATTCGTCGTTCTTATTTGTCTTTAAGAAAGAAAAAAAAAAAAGCAGGAAACTAAAAGGATCAAAGTAAATCGTGCCTCCTGCTCCATGTTTGCTGAAAAATGGACATTAACAACCAAACCTGTCCAGAGCATCACCTAAAAATCTTAAGTCACCAAACTAAGTTTGGACAAAACAAACAAACAAACAAGTAAACAGCTTCAAAGATCCTCTGCTGCTGTGACAGAACCACTGACACTGATTTTGTCAAACATCTGTCAATCACTAGTTACAGAGCCCCCCCCCCCCCCCCCTCTGGGCCTGATGCTGTAGTCACCATAGCAACATTGACCCAGCAACATGCAGCTCTTCATCGCTGTTTGTTGTTGTTGTTGTTGTTGTTTTTTCCTATAGGTAAAGTGTTCTGTGCCTTTTAGTTAGAAATCTAATGGGTTACAAAAATACCTCAGATAAGATGAGGAAAGTAGCGTTGGTTGCTCGGCAACAAACCGACAAAAGTTGGTAACGGATGTTGGAGTTTGTTTTCAGGACTTCACCTCCGTCTTCTGTCTTCAGTAAAACACTCTGTACCTGCAGGATGCAGCGTCAGGAGGGGGCGTGTTGTGGGGAGAAAACATCACACACACACACACACACACACACACACACACACTGCCCTCCAGTACACTCTCTGTAGTAATTGATTGATTGGATGAGAGAACACAACAGACACAATTAGTTCAACCTGGTCATCTCGTTAATGATTCCCCGGGGACCCTGTCGACATGTTAGACACCCACTTCCTCTCTCTCTCTCCCACACACACACACACACACACACATATATCACCATTGCCCCATTTTCATTCCTCTGAGTTCTTTTTCCAATCAAACTCAAGGCCCTGACTTTTGCCCTCCCTTCCTCTGGTTTTGTCTCACTCACACACACACTCTCCCTACCCTCCAACCCCCACTCTTCACCCCCTCACCCCTTCTATCCATCAATCAATCACCCCACACCCCATCACCCGACACCTACCCATCCTTACCTCCCTCTCACTGCTGTCGCTGTAACACATTTAATTACGGCGAGTTAAAAATTACGAGGCCGGAACGCCGCACTCGCTGGCAGGTTGGCTTTAATTGCCTTGTGTTGTAATTCTGGACAAGAGGAAGAGGAGAGGGTGAGGAGGGGTGAGGGTGAGGGTGAGGAGGGATGGGGGTGTTGGGTCACACTTGGGTAGCAGAGAAAGACTGACTTTCAGATGACCTCCTTAATCAATCGACAGCCGATAGGGAAGTAGAGCGCCACGGCCATTTCCTTCCTCACCCTTCATCCCCCAACACACACACACACACACACACACCCTCCCCCCACCTCCCCCATCAGACCTCCCTCTGCATTGAAACTGATGGAATTTCTGTTATTACATTAAAATCCTTTGAGTATTCGCTCGGTGGTCGACTCAGTAATTAAAATCAAATCTCGACGTCAGACGCCTCTGGCCACCGTCCATCTTTGTTTCAAACACAGAAAAGCCACACACACACACACACACACACACACATACACTTATGCACACTCACACACGCACACACAAACACAAACACCGCTTTCCACTCCCAACCCTGAATTCATCATGATTTGAGCTGATTTACGACTCCACCCTCCCTCACGTGGACACTCGTCACTATAGAACCACTCAGATGTATTAAAATGGAGCGCCCCCCTCTCTCTCACACACACACACACACACATACACACACACATACACCATGGTTAGCCAACCTAAACCAGCTGTAAAGCTTCTTGCAGCTTCGGCTGGACCACCGCTCCACTCTTCCTCTTCTCCGGTGGCTCCACCCGTCTAATGATGCAGATATATTTTTGTCCTTTGCAGCAAATGTACATTAAGATGTAGGTCGCTGTGGGGCTAAGTGAATGTGTGTGTGAGTGTGTGTGAGCGCAGACGGTGACAGTGACAGAGATTTAAGTGATGGTGGCATCTGACCAAAGGATCCATATAGGGATGACATCACCTTCTGGAGAAAAAGATGAGGAGGAGGAGGAGGAGGAGGAGGAGGAGGTTTTTAGCAAACTATGAGCTCAGAATATCAATGCAGGACGTCGGCTTTAAGCTCCTGGCACCGGAGCTCCAGCCCCCTCTCTCCGTCCCTCCGCCCTCCCGCCCCTCGGTGTCTATAACTCCTCGGCTGCCGGCCTTTTATCACGGAGCCCTGACACCTGTCCTTTTCCCACCCCTCCCTCATGTTCACACATCTTTCCCTCAGAGTTCAGGTCTTTCCCACTGCCTCCTCCTCCTCCTCCTTCAGCTCCAATCCTTCCATACCTTTTTGGCTGGAATGAGAAAACAAACATGGTCTCTGTCTTATAATCACCAGACTCTGACATGTAGCTACACACTGTGACTTCAAAATGAATTCCCTTCCAACATGCTCTCACTTCTCCTTCCTCCTCCCCGGGGCCAATTTACTTGTTACTTATCTTCAGAGCCCAGTAACCTCACCTATATGAATGATTATAAAAGCCGACTTGAACGTTTGCCCAATCTTCTTGTCATCTTTTTTGCCCCGTAAAATCGAATTGGGAAAGCTTCCACCGGGATAAACTTTACTTTTCACTGCGCGACTCTTTCTCCATCTCATCATCGTCCGAGGACAATGACTGAAGACTGAGCAATGAAAAAACTATCAAGAAAGTTCTTTGCCCTTTGCCCTGTCACATGGAGCAGCTTTGGTCCAAATCTGTGTCGTGTCAGAACTTGACACATGTGCACATGTAGTAGAACAACATGCTTTTGCACAAAGAAGAAAAAAGAGCAACATAGATATTGGATGGTTAATACTGCAAAGCGAGGAGCAGGTAAATACTCTTTCATGTTGTGTTCTGATTGGTCGGAGGTCACAGCAGGGGTCGTCCTGTTGAAATGTGTAGGATTTTGGTCCAAAATTTTGGATGTTACTCATTTTTTGTCACCAAAACTCATAAAAATCACCTGAGACTGATCCTTCTTTATTGTTTGGTAAAGAGCATCCAGCCCTAAAATCCCTGTGACTGACTGACTGAGTGATGATAGATCCACCATCGGTAAGCTGAACGCCGTATGACAGAGTGGGAGTTTCGCCCCATAATATACATGCTGCAAACAATGTGAACGCGACTGCATCATTGATGCGTCGGCCACACATCTCAACGCGAGGTACTGTGACAGGTGTGCAAGATGCAATATTGTCATAACCACTAGAGGAGCTCAAGAGAAAGAACAAGGTGATGAGATCAGACCAGACCAGATGGAGTCTGGTCTACCGACATCTCTATGATGCATATACTTGCTGCAGCACTACGCAGCCAAAATGCACAATACTGGCGGTCTCCACTTGGGGCAGACAACGGAAATACAACCTGAAAATCATGAAAAGCCTGTAACGCTAACTAGCACTAAAGCAGACATGGTGTGTTGTGTTTTTATCTGGGGGATTTTGCAGCTGCAGTGTCACAAAGTTAGCACAAAAAAGCTCCTAGCAACAGACCTAGCTACCTTTTGGGCAAACCTTGGCTATTTTCGAGGAGAGGCGTTGTGTCCAGTGAGCAGCAGGGAGGTGGAGACGATGTGATGGAGTGATGAGGTTAAAAGTAAAAACATCTGAGCTCACAGCACAGACTTGTGTGTGTGGTGATGTTGTTGGCAGCAGAGCAGAAGCTTGAAAACAACATGGACGTTAAGATGAAACCAGTTTTATCAAATGAAAGTGACTTAATGTTGGACAAGATGTGTCCTACATCCACAGAAACAGGAAAACATGTAAATGAGAAGTTGTATTAAAACACTGTGGACATGAGCACAGACTAGTTTGTCCATACACAAGGTGTCTGTCCTGTCGCTCCGTCCTCCTGTGAGCTCTCCTTGGATGCTTTGTAAAGCATTAAAGTATCATTATCAAATTAATTATGATGCCTTTGTTGTATAATTACCAGTAAACAGTCGAAGCCATGATGGGTGGCTTCAGTCAGCACAACACAGGGACGAAGAACAAGGTGAGGAGGGTGGAGGAGGCAGGTGTGAAGCTGTCAGTCATCTTCAATATGTTGTTGTTGTTCGTTAACGGTAATTACAGCATCATCTCCGAGGTAACGAGCTGCTGATTTAACAACATTGACGTGTGTTGTAAAAGTCGCGTCTTGCGTTGTTCCTCCTCACACCATGGAGTGTATTTCTTCTTCTTCTTCCTCACTCTTTCCCTCCTTCCTTCCCTCCCTCATCTCTCTCTGAAGCCGCCGAGCTCTTTCCATCCATCCATCTCTCTCCTTCCCACCATATCTCTCCCCCTCCATGCCTCCCCCCCTCCGTCCTCGGCTCTTTGAAGGAGAGCTCTTTGAGCATCCACTGATTTAATTACTGTAATGGCGCTTCTGACACTTGAGACTAAAGAAGTAAAAAAGATGGAGAACAGGGACGGAGGAGGGGCCACGCAGAGCAGAGGGACGTTATTATTGGTTTTTGTATAAAGGCTTCGGTGTGTGAGCGCGACAGAAAGTCCTCCGTCCCACAGAGAGAGACTCTTTTACAGCAGTTTCTTGTGCTTTTCATCAGTTCCTTCATTATTGTCAAAGTTTAATTGCATGTCCGTGTGTGTGTGTGTGTGTGTGTGTGTCACCTGTAGTTGTGTGTTTGTGAGCATTTACAATAGTGGTCCACAGCGTTTTTTCAGAAGAGTTCACAAGAGTCTCTGAGAAAGGAAAAAAAAAGTTAATTAAGTGAGTATTGAACATTTGCAGCTGTGACTCATGGGAGATGTTATTTGAGGTTTTTGTTTCGCAGGTTGTTTGTGGCAGCAGCTTTTAAACCGCCCGCTGCCTGGTTCAAGGATTTCCAAGGACTTCCTTGAGGGGATCAATGTGGATTTTTGCAAAAAAAAAAAAAAAGTTCTGGAGTTTAAGTTACTTTTGCAAAAGTTAGTTCAATGTGTTAGGGGTAAAAACCTCGCGATCCGCCCGTAGTCTTTTAAGACGTTCCAGAGAATAATACTTTAATGCATGCTAACTGTTTGCTAACCGCTGTGAAACAGTGTAAAAAGGGCGGGGCTTTATTTCTGTCCTTCAAGGTGCAGTTCCAACTCCCACCACAATGTGGGAGAGGCGCTGTTGGTGTTTTTACTTGTCGACTCCAAACAATAGAAAAAATAGATCAATACTCTTGAGAATAAATAAACAAACACAGCACTGGTAGTTTTTACCCGACCATTGTGGAGGAGGCCACACAAAAGACAACAAGTACGTCCAGTTCTCACCCAGAACAGGAGGAGGAATTTCTTTTTACCTTTCAACTTTACAAGCTTCAGTGAATAAACAACAGAGCAGTTAACAATGGTTCTTAATCTGAGATTCTCACTGCAAAAGTGGGGATTTATTTGTCCAATGTGAACAAAGTAGTTTCCCCATTACAATATAAAATAGGCCACGTACTTTAACTTTGTTTTGGAAAGAAATTCAGTGTTTAGTTTGATGTGACATTCTTGGTTGCTCCCATTTGAAACCTGGTTGAACGTCATGTCATTCAGATGCAGTTCATCCAATCAGTGGATTTCTTGTCTTTTACTCAGGAAGAGCTGCTGAATGTTTGTCTGAAAAACGTTGGTGACCACAGATTTAGTTTGTGTCATTTGCATGATGAAGTGTGAGACACCTCTGTCTGCTCGAATACATGAATCAACATCCACCAGAAAGTTGGTTTTACTGCGACTGGCTGGGAAAATTGTCACTGTGCAGTTACACAAGCTGAAGCCTGGACTCAAATGAGAGGAGGAGGAGGAGGAGGAGGAGGAGGAGGAAAGGAAGAGAACAGGAAGAAGAAAGCTGAGGGAGAGGATGAGGACGGAGCGAGAGCCAAGTTCTTGTCCATCTTCATTATGGTTCATTTCAGTTTTTATCAGTCACAGAGACGTCTCAGACGTCTGGCTCGACGCACTGGCACACACACAAACACCGACGTGCGCATGGATATTTAGATGAGTCTCAATTCAGCCTCTGTGCAAAACTTTCAGCACAAAAAGCTTAATTTAATCTATAATTATACAACTAAGAACTAATTCACTGCCAGTATTAGAAAATGACGTACTCTCTCAAAATTGCATTTTAAATTCAGTGAACTGAAGGAGACCTGGCTGCCCACACATGCAGATATTTACAGTCCCATTACATTCCAGTGATATTGCATATGAATATGCTGACACATGGGTACTTTAGAACTTATTTACTGCTCATTAAAATCCCCTTGGGAGCAGATCTCATGGTAATACGCCTATTAGATGTGATGTGTTGTGTGATAAGCTGATATTTTGGCCTGGCGGCGGTGGAGGGAACCATATGGACAGTTCAGAACGGCACAGGTTCATCCTCTGGGGAGCAGGAATGCAATCAGAGTAATTAATCTGCAATCTGGTCTCTGTGTTTCTGCTCTGTCAGAGTTCATTTTCACAGTGTAAAAGAGGGAGAGTAAAAGGTCACCAAGAATATAAAGATTCATCCTCTAGAGACCACAAATGGCCTCACGGGATCACATGTAACCTCAGTTTTCAGTTCCCATGTGAATAAAAGTTAACAAAGTTGAGAGGACAGAGAAAGACGGGATTTTATTCAGGAATAATGTCTTTGAAATAAAAACCAACAAGCTTTCAGTTCCAGCGTACATCATGTGAGGTTTTCATTAGCTTTGCTGGAAATGTGGATATAGCCTACCTACGTCGCAAAACTGAAGCAGCGACAATAACATTGTTTTTTTCTTATCAAAGGCTTGGATCAGTTTTCACTTTTTGTCTTTTTCTTATCAAAACAAGATGTACTCGGGATGATGTTTGTGTTGTGGGCTGTTTGTGGCTTCAGTCTGATCACGTAGCCTCAAAAAATATATATTTTTCAAATATAATGCTATTTTGTTGAGAAAGCCATGCTGCTAATGTTATTTCTTTGAAGGTAAATCTTTTTTCTACATTTAATATCTACAGTATTTTAAAATATATAGTAAATATAATATGGATAGAAGGAAACAATTTGGTAAATGAGATGGTTAAAGGCGCTATTTGTAAGTTTGCTAATGCTACATAGCTAATGTTAGCATTAAGCATTGTGAGTTTAGCACCAAACATTTCGTTAATCACCACCAACTGTCTCCAAAGGCAGAAAGCAGCCATTTTGTTGTCTCTTTGTTTTTCTACTACTGGGAGTTAGCATGCTAACAAACTAGCCCCAGCCCAGTCATACTGTCTTGTCACTGTGGTGTCCAGATGTAAACACCCAGAGGACGTACTGTGACATTGTAACGCAACAATGGCCACATCTCAAGACTGCAAGTAAAAAGTTTCTACCGCTAATGCTAGCTATGTAGCATTAGCAAAACTTACAGAAAGCTTCTTTGACTCTGAGTTTTACACTTTTTCTTTTTGCAGATACTTGCACTATTTAATCAAAAAGTAAGAATTCAGCTTTTTTTAAAAAAGGAACTACATAATTATAAAGTATAAAGGTTAGCTTGGCCGCCAACTGAATTAGCATACAAACAGAATAACCTGCTAACATGTGGCTGTGGCTGTTTCCCTGCTTCTCTCTCCTCTTCCTTAGTAACTGATAATTGCTTGAGTGGAGCAGCAGACGTTTTGACCTCAGACACACAAATACAAACCACCAAATTTTGGTTTGCTCAACTTAAATTATTCTTTTTGTGATAATTTGTGTTCATATTTTCCAGTTTTCAACAGGTCACGTCACATGCTGTGGATTTCGGACTTCAACGCAATGATAGATGATGAAGATAATGCAAAAGCAACTGGTTTAAAACAGAAACTCTTCACCCTTATAAAGGATTTATTAATGATCAGTAATTAGGTTTTTAATTCAGTTGCTGATACGTTATAAATTATTACTAATGACTTGACTTGGCAAACGAGCCATGTAATAACTCACTAATAAATGATGATGGCTGTAGTTTGGAGGCTCATTTGGAGCGTTTAACCCCAGAGACTGGTTCGTTTTGTCCTACGTGAACACAACATTCACACTCGTTGTGGAATAAAACAAGCAGGCCTTAGAAGGGGTGGTCTTGGCTCGCCTCCATTCGAGCCCTGGAGCGGTTTGTTTGCAGCGAGAACATCATCGACAACAGGCAACATGCCGCTGATGTTTCATGGTTCTCAACGACTCGGGTCGGCTTTCTTTTTCTTTTTTCTTTTTTTTTTTTTGGCTGTGTTTGGGTCCACTGTGGCCCGGCAATATACACAAAAGACTGGGACCAGGTCGGGTCTGGGCTTCAACCGTGGTTCGGACCGGGTTGGATTTTAATTTTCAGGCCTGTTGAGACCTCTGTTCCATGGTTGTTGTTTTCTTTTTTTTGCTTTCCTGGATAACCTCCTCCTCCTCCTCCTCCTCCTCCTTCCAGGTAAGATTTCGGACCAATGAGAGAGCAGTTGGTTCACGCATGGCATTTGTTTACAACTTTGGACCTACTGGGACCGTTACCATGTGAAGACAAATGACCCAAAAGAAAAATGCCCAGCAAACGAGCCCCAGGTCTGAATACACCTTTCATAGCATCGTCAGTGAGTCTCTAGTGAACATTAACTTGTTCTTGCCAAATAGTGAGCCTGCATACATCTCTGTATGAAAACTGTAACTTGTTTACCAGTATGATTTATAAAGCATTAGCAACTAAACTGATAACCTAATTATAAACCATTTATAGAAGGTAAAGTGATTCCCATTAAACTGGTATTATAGTGATGTATTGATGCGACATATCAAAGCTTTTATCATGAACCAACTCCTCACACAAAACCTGCCTCTTGTAAGAGCAGAGCACACGCACACACATACTATTCAGGCCCTCCAGGGGGTAGAGTCGGCCTATCAGATAGCTGAGGCAGGGTGCCGCTTGGGGGGCAAGGAATATAAATGGTGCTCCTGGCTCCCCATTAGTCTGTCTGAGTGGAAGATGGAGGGGGTGGACACATGGGGTGGGGTCAGACTCAGGTGCTGAGCAGACGGGAGAAAAAACATCCCCCCTACCACCACCACCTCCACAACCACCCCTCCTTCTTCTCTTATCTAAGTTGTTGCACCTTTTACAGCGAGCGTCTTCCATCCATCTTCAGTGTGGCTACACCTGAGAGCTACCTGGAGGCTAACGCACTAATTCCATTACACCTGTCCTCGGGGGAAGGTGCAGTGTACACCCAGCTGGTCGTGGTGTGTTAATGCGCTCCCCGTGAAATCAACTCACGTTCCCGCTGCATATAATTCGGGTGTGCGGCGGCGGCGGTGGCTTCACTTTCTTTGTGAGGGAAGGCGTCTGCTTCATCAGGGACCCCGATGAATCGAGTGAACCAGGACAGAGGAGGATATTTTTAGACGCTCAAAAATAGATGTGAAGTCTCCGGCTCATGTGGACTTTTTAGATTATTGTCAAGAGGAACTTTAGAAGCACAGATGTGTGTGTTTGATTTCTGTGCTGCTGTTTTATTGTGTATGTGTGAGAAAGAGTGTGTGTTTCCTCGCCTCGCCCCGTGGCAGCAGGTGTGTAAATAACACCCTAATAAAAAATGAGGCTGAATCAAAGTGCTGAGGGACCAGGACGCCACTCATGCATGCACCCTCCCTCCCTCCTCTTTGTCAAACTTCGACATTGATTCCAGCTCATCTGCTCATCCTCAGTCCCCCCCCCCCACCACCACCACCACTACCTCACCTCACCCCTCCGCCCTCGGTGCTCTCTGCTCTGCTGGGGCGCTCGTTATAATTCTGGGTCTGTAGGCCGCCAGCGTTGTGGCATAATTTTTTTTTTGCCAAGTGTCCTGCTTCTGTGCGGGCTCGACAGCTGAACCCAAATCCACTGCTTCACTGAGCCGGATTATAGGCCGATGTACCTGGTCTGCCTCGTTTCCTCTCGCCGTTGTTACCTGTTAGTGAAACCAGCCTGGGAAGTGGGATAAAAACCGCCCCGAGCAAAAAAGAAAAAAAAAAGGCAAATGAGCTCCAGAGATAACCAACGAGAGGAAATACATGACACACAGTCACTTACAGTCGAGGTAAAGGTCAGAAATCATCATCTGATTTTGAATGTGTTTATACTGAGCTACTGCAAACACTGTCCGCCTTAAAAAGGTGCTAAAGGTGGAATTAGGTTTATCAGCTGGACAACCTCAAAGTCATGCACTTAAAAAAAAAAGGAAATAATAATCTCACGATAGTTTAATCAGTGTTTCCGTGGACACAAAAAAGTGGCGCTCTAATGCTGGCTAATGCTAAGCTAACAGTATGTTGTGAGTTTTTGCAGCACGTGTGTTGTCAAACTGATGAAGATGTTTCTTTATTTATAGCACGTTTGTGTCTTTACATGTGTTTTCTTAAGTTGCAGTGTGTTGACTTGTCAGGGCCACCAGAGGCAGCTAAAACTCCACTTTGCTAACTGGCTAGCTGCTAGCCGCTACCTGATTATTGTTTGGAAGATACATGATTAGCTATATGCTACAGGCCACGCCCCCCCTACCCCCACTTGTGTACATACAGCACTTTATATGAAATGTTAAGAGAAGTGGTTTTGGGGCAGTTTTTCAGCACTTTGAAGAGTCATAAAAACCAAAACAATGAGCTAAAAGACGCTAAAACGTCCTGAGAGAATCATTTTGATCAAAGACGCTTAAAAACCGTCAGTAAACTCATCATTTAACTTTCTCACATGGTCCACCGTGCTCGGCTCTTTGTTGAAGCTCAAAACGTACTTCCCCGGCAATCAAGTGCAATTTCTCTTAAATTGGCACCTTTTTGTCCGTCAGCTTTCTTTTCTCATCAATAAGTCGACAAACAAAAGGTCAGAAATAATAACGTCCTGGCTCTTTACTTCCTCTCTCTGAACAATCGAGGTAATGAAATGTCCAGTTAGTTACTCAGCTGATTTGCATAATGAGATTAGTTGACCTTTTTGGGCGGTTGGTTTAGTTTGGTTTGTGCTACTTTCAGGCGGACGTTCACAGCAGCGTGTTTGGAGCTCATGGTTTATTAAAACACACTGTGAAGTGTGAGGAGCTGCAGCAGCAGCTGTGTAACATCAGCAACACAGGGACAGAGCCCAGGCTGCTGGCTGGACACCATGTGCTCTGTGTGGGGGTTAATATGGGATGTGATCTTTACCACCACTAGTGAAGGATGTGCATGAGTCAGCAGTCCATGTTTCTCTCTCTCAGTATATTCTGCTCCTCAAAAATAACTCATTAACTCGGCTGCTCATATTAAGTCCCAGCGTTTTACACTTAAAAGTGTTTCTATAAGAAATATATACAGCGTGAATGAGCGCGTGGCTTCATAATCACTCAACACAAATACCAATTAGAAGCAGAAGTAGAATGAAAATGAAAGAAAATACAGAGAACAGAAGAGCAGAGCTGAGGATGTGAGCCTCGCGTTTAAGTGTGTGTGCGTGTGTGCGCGCGCGCTATACCTTGTTAATGAAGACCCCCCCCCCTCCCTCCCTCTCTCTCTTTCTCTTTCTCCTCCTCCCTCCCCCTCTCTCTCTCCTCCCCCCTCCCTCTCTCTCTCTCCCTCTCTCTCTCCCTCCTCCATACATCGGAGGCTGTGAGCTGCAGCGGCGGCAGAGCGCGGTGCGGATCCCCGTGTGCGCCGATCTCCGGAGGGGCCACCGGATAATCTAGTCGGACCTTCAGCGGAGTGGATCACACGCATACACACGCGCGCGTGCGCACACAAACACACACACACACTCACACGCGCGCGCGCACACACATACATATAGGCTACAGTACACACACGCGGAGCAAAGTGAGGTTTCCGTTCCCGGCGGGAGGATTCACTCTCCACAGGTAAGCGCCTCTGTCTGCTCAAGTTTTCCGCCCTCGCTCCTCGGGGCTGAAGCCGGAGGCTCCGGCAGCGGCAGCGGCAGCGGCAGCAGCAGCTGTGATCCGAGGCTCGACGGGCACCAGCATCTCATCATGTTATTTTTAATAATGTTATGGAGAGGGCTGGGGAGACCTCCCCAGCTTCCCCCGGGGGAGTCGCGTCGCTGACGGTGTCTGCTCCGTTTTTACGCACTTGGTTGGTTCATTAGTGTTTCAGTGTCCGGTGTCCACGCGCGCGGCTCTGGAAGTTTGGCAGGTCGGTGACAAGGTGCTGCTTCTGTACGTTTGTCTTAAAGCTTAAAAAGGGTGAAAATACACGTGTGTGTTGTGATGAAGCTGAACAGAGCTGAGCGGTGATGTGCGTAAAAGTGGAGGGAGCGGATGTTTGTGCCTTCACAGCAGCAGCAGCAGCAGCTCTGCATCACCCAAAAGTTTTAATTTACAGTCTCTCTCTCTCTCTCTCTCTCTCTCAGCTCTAACCTCCACCCTGCCTCCTCATCCATCAGTCCACAGCCTCTCTCCTCTGTTCCTCTCTCCTGGAGGGAATTAAACCCACAGAAGCTGCTGCTGCTGCTGAAATGACACAGAACATGAACCAAGACCTTTAAGAAAATAACATTTCATCTGGTGTAAAGCGTGAAACTCATAGAAATGTTAAAGGTTTATTCTGCCAAGTCCTGGAAATACACCAGGGTGGAGGACATGTTCGATCACAGGGCAGTTTTTTTATGTAAACAGGTGAAAATCCTGAATTTTACAGTGGAGTTTGGTTCATTTCTCCGTCCAGGGCCACATGTGGGACTCATTAAGATTAATAGGGTAACAGTGTGTGTGTGTGTGTGTGTGTGAGTGTGTGGTGGAGTCAGTGTTTCAAGGGTTCTTCGGGCTAATTGTTCTTCAGACGAACTCCTCTGTTTTAATAATAACATAAAAATAATGGCCCAGTGTGACGCTCTGTAATGTCTGACTCATGTGGGACGTTTAATACAAACCCAGGACACTTGAATGGTTTTTAACAGCGGCACAAATGATAGAGGGAGGGAAGGAGGTGTGTGTGTGTGTGTGTGTGTGTGTGTGCGTGTGTGTGTGTGCGCGTGTGCGTGTGTGCTCAGGTCTAAGACGTGTCTCCTGGTTCTCTATAGAACCCTTGAGCCTGAGCTCTGTGTCCAAATCTGGAGCTCCCATACAAACGCAGCGTAGCGCTCTGCTGCAGCCTCTGGCGACTGGCGATAAGGCTGGAGGAGTGAGGAGGGGGAGGAGTGGGTGGAGAGGTGACTCCCCACGCTGAACCCCCCCCACCCCCCCACCGTCCCACCCTCAGAGGCACCATGGAGCTTTTTGGGGGCAAGATCTGTGACCATTTTGATTAGGGGATAATAAACCCATTTATAGAGGAGCTTTCAGGTGACGTAACTCGGCCGAGAGGAGATAAAGGAAAAATAAGTGTGTGCGCATGTGTGTGTGTGTTTGTGTGTGTGTTTCCTTCACACACACACACACACAGATGCATACACACCCCTGTTAAGCTGTGATTCCTGGATGCCACCAAACATCATGACAAACTGCAGAGAAAGAGGAGTTCTGAGCTCTGGGCCGAGCGCCGGCTGCTCTTAAAGCTGCAGCAGAGGTGCATTGTGGGTGTTTTTTTTTTGTTGTTTTTTTTCCCTAACAGGTCACGTGTTTGGTTACAGAGCAGTTTCCCCTTTTGTTGCTGTATCGATCCAACAGTAAATAAGAGGAGTGTGAACAGATTTCCTGTTTACGGCCTCTGTAACGCGGCCTCTGGCGCTCGTTGGGACGCCGGCGACCTCAGGTGACTCCGCTCCGCACCTGCAACAAATATGCTGCTTCCTGAGCCCGAGGGGAGCAGCGTGCATTTTACTGTGGTGGTGATGATGATGATGATGATGTGTTGATGAAACTCGTCTTAGCTCCGACTGATCGATCGATGTTTGTTAACATGTTGTTTGATCGATCGGCTGCAGGACACAAACAAACCTCGTGTATGTCTGAAGAGCAGGAAACTACAACACACGCTGATTTCCACCGGAGCAGTGACACGAACCTGACCAATCAGGAGCCTCCTCCTATCGATCGCCTATCGATCGCCACTGAGGATATATGTTTAGAGGTTAGAGAGAGGTGGGCCAGCAGGGTGTGAAGAGCAGTTTGTCTCCGCTCAGACCTTTGACCTTTGACCTCCGTCTCTGTGAGGCAGCAAGTTTTAGACGTTTTAATGTCGATATGACAACATCTGCATCACCGACTCTTTCCTTTTGGCTCCAGTCTTTAACCAACACCAGTCGGCTAAGACTCTGTTAGCTTAGCACAGACCCAGCAGAGGTGGTGGGTGGGGGGGGGCAGCAGAGCAGAGGAAGTGGCGTTGACTCACAGTTCAGGGGCACAGATCTGTTTTTCTCTGGTGGAGTGGAGAGAATCAGTGAATCAGTGAGTCGTCGTCCGTGGAGGAGGAGAAAAAACTCATGCTGTAATGACACAGTGTAAAAGTGACAGAGCAGGAAACAAAACAACAAACAGGCTCCAGAACAGGTTTGAAAGTGATAACTGTGGACTGATCTGTGCTCGCTCGCACCATCATGATTCACTGATATTGACAAACTGAATGCAAATAGTGGTGAATGTTCAGCCCTCATCGTGGCTGGTGATAAATGATATAAGACTCAAATTCAGCATGAAAAAACACACTGAACTTCACTTTCCAAAAAGAGAAAAGACAAACCAAATGTCAAGACAAGAGGAGATGGATACGATTTAAATCTCCCTGTTTCATCAGATCTGATGACTTTTTAATAAAAATGACTTCACATATTTATGAGTCATTTACAAAACTGAACCCTGAGCTGCAGTCCCACCACAGGCCACCAGGAGGCTGCTGCCCTCACTTGAGAGAAGTTCCTCATTGAAGATGCCGTGGTTCGTTGTGATTTAACAGGACTCAGTGTCCAGTTGCATTGTGGGAAATGTTCCACAAACAGTGAGTGTTATGCATCAGCAGGTGCGTTTGTGGTGCAAGTCCAGCGTCCATGTGAATGTGTGTGTTTATGTTGGAGAGAGAGGGGCAGTGTGTGTGTGTGTTTATGTTAGATAAAGTGTGTGTGTGTGTGTATTAGTATAACTCTCAGATATTAGGCCCTGTCATGTTCGGTAAATAGCCATTCATCATGCATGCCTCTGTGTGATCGTACCTACAAGATCCAATCCATTAGCCATGCGCTGGGTGTCCACTCTGAGTGTGATAGTATCTGTGTGTGTGTGTGTGTGTGTGTGTGTGTGTGTGTGTGTGTGGGATACACATGCATGTCATAATTTATTACAATGTCTAAGGATTTCTGACACACGAGTGCATGCCGGAGGAGAGAAGTTGTGGAGAGAGAATTCATGTATTTTGAGCTGTAATTCAACATAATCACATTCATATTATTATTATGTGTGTGTGTGTGTGTGTGTGTGTGTGTGTGTGTGTGTGTGTGTAAAGTAAAGCAGGCAGACGATTGATGGATGACATGTTGAATCGATAATGACACAGCACAGAGACGCTCTATCCTTGACTTTCACCTGTTCTCTCCCACTCTGCAAAACCTGCCCCCCCCCCCCCCCCCCCTCCGTTCACTCGTTATCACTGCTAACTGAGCTGTTAGCACGTGGACGGTGCAGACACACACTCCACAGTGTGATCAGTTTCTTCCCGTTTCATCCAAGGCTTAAAACTGAAGTGACGACAAGCTGCAGTTCCTCCACTGACCACTAGAGTGTGTGATGAGTCACAACAGTCTTCATAGACCCCCCCCCCCCAACGTCAGGGAAACAACTGTTCATATAACTCACCTGTTTACACTTTAGTAAGGCGTAAAGTTATGAATGATTGGAGTGACAGGTGTGAGAGTGCATGTGTTGCTGGGGGTTAGGGGGCGGAGTCAGGTCACTGCCAAGATGGCGACAGTGGAGCAGCTCGCTCTGAGCTTCAAAACTGCTCTTAAGAGACTTGCAGGTGATAGACCATTCAGTCGGCTGTGACTCAGGACGTAGAGCAGGTTAACCAAAGTATCGGTTCTCATGACAACCCAAACAAGGTGTTTATGACGAGCGTGTGGTCAGGAGCGACCAGTAGGAGGCGCTGGAGCCGCAGCAGGTTCAACTGAACGATGAATCCCACAGGATGCAGACAACTGAAACACTTAGAGATTAAAAAATGTGTTTCTACAGGAGGAAGCAGCTCTGCAGCTCACAACACACACACACACACACACACACACAACAGGCCATCATTAATTTTGTGCAGCAGACATGACCACATGACAAAATTTATGTCATCGCTCTGTGGAAAGTTTAATTCAGCCTTTACTTCCTGCCTGGCCGTGTGGCACCAAACCATTAATCATGCACTTCTGAATTATTCCATAATACTCCTCCTCCTCCTCCTCGTCCTCCTCCTCCTCATCTCTGCTCACCTGTGAAAACCCCAACTTCTTCTTTTCCTCCTTTAATTCAGTGTCTTCCTCTCTTCTCTTCTTCTTATCTGCGCTCCCATAAGACTGCAGAGAGCTTGTTAAAGACATCAGTGCTGAGGGTTGCTGTTCCAAGAGGAGATAGCAGATCAATTTTCACAGATCGCCTTCACAGCTTTCAGCAAGTTCACTGTGCCTAGGCACTGAAAACACACACACACACACACACACACACACACATATATACAAAGTGAGAGAGAGGGCAAGAGAGAGAAGGATGTTCAAACTCACATTGGAGCCGTATCCAAAAAACTATTTATCAGTCAGCGTCTAACGGCCGGTGATGCTGCTGCTGCTCCAGGCTACATGTAGAACACACACTGAAAATACTGCGTTTTTTTTCGTGTGTGTGTGTGTGTGTGTGTGTGTGTGTGTGTGTGTGTGTGTGTGTGTGTTAATGTTGTAGTGTCTTGCAGTGCTCACTTTGTACCAGCAGAAACTAGTAAACGTGAAAAGAACTATAACACAGTGATGCAAATATTCCTTTAAATCTCGCTACACGTCGCTGTTGTTTTGACCTTTGACCTGACCTGTAGTTTGTGTCAGTTACAGTGAAACCTGTCAGATTTAGTGTTCAAGAAGAGGAGTGTGTGGACGTTAAACTGTGTGTGTAGACTCCTCCAGGTCGGGTCGATGTGTTGGTGGAGATGAAAACTGATCTGATCCTGGTGGAACTGTCTCCGTCCTGTTTGTTGACCCTGGCGGATGACATCATCTGTGCGGAGCTAACGATGCTAACAGTGCTAACGATACTGAGAGAAGCCACAGCCTGAAGTTGTGTTAATAATGTGAGAAGATTGTAGACGATCAGTGTTTCTGCTACATGGGCGAGGAGGCTCATGGTTCACAGGAGACCTGACCCGACCCCACCCCACCCGACCCCACCCGACCCCACCAGGCCTGAATGAATGAATGAATGAGCCTCTCAGCCATCTCTACTCACAGTTTCTACTCCGATGGAGCCGTCATGTTATTATTGGAACAGATTTGATTTATGCCAGATGCAGCGAGGCCTTCGAGGGTTCCCTGACAACACCAGTCATTGTTTTTTGTGAAAGTAGAACAAAGTTGAAACACTTGAAAAATCCCCCCTTTTACACTTTTTGGATGTGTGCGCTCCTGATTTATATTTTGGCAGCTGCTTGTAATGTGATAACTTGTTATTTCTCTAAAATCTCCACAGAGGATCAGCTGGTGACACATAGTGTGTGTGTGTGTGTGTGTGTGTGTGTGTCAGTGTGTGTGTGAGACGGAGGACATAAATCCTTCCTGTCCCTCCATAATAATAAAAAGTTTTACATCAATTTGCAGTGACACAGGCTAAGTTATGGTGATTGCCACTCCTCTCTGTGTCCAGCTGATGCTCAGCTCTTTCTCCTCCCGTCTCCTTTCGTTGATCGATCAGGAGCCGTGCGTCACCCGGGGTCCTCGTCTCCCCTGAGGGATGACTATCACCGATCAATTCGAAAGCTTCAGCCTGACAACAAAACAAACAGCAGCACAAAAACAAAGTGGGACAGTGTGCCAAAGCAGACGCTGGGTTCTGTCATTCTCATGCTGTTGCCGATTCAATTTCCCATCCCTTCCTCCCTCCTTCCCTCTCTCTCTGTCCCTGTCGTCTCTCACAGGCCTCTCTTTGCTGTCTCATTTCTATTTTTATCGACAGGTGACCTGTAACTGGTTGGAGAGAGGGAGGAGGGGGAGAGCAAATGGGAAAGGCAGCGGAGAGAGAGAGAGGATGAGCGAGAGAGAGCAGGACCCCTGAGATTCCTCGTCTACAATGGGAGTCGTTCGCTCCGTCGACTTCTGATTTCAAAGGAATAAAAAAGGGGGATTTTGCCTAAAGAGGCCGACAGGACCGTGACTCCTCTGTGCTGCTCTGCCCCCGGAGACAGAGTCCTGACTTCTGTGCTCAGTCATGACCGAACTCTGAGTGCAGACACACGTCCACCTGTTTAAACCCAGCTGACTCTTCTCACCCAGACACACACCTCTCTGCCATGGAGAAGACCTACTCGCTGACCGCCCACTACGACGAGTTCCAGGAAGTGAAGTACGGCGGTCGCTACAGCAGCGACATCCTCAGCAACGGCATGACCCTCCACCTGGGGGGCAGCCTGGACCGCCACATGGGCCGAGGTCGAGGCGGGACCTGGTCCAACGGTCGCAACAAAGACCTGAGCAGCTCCAGCAGCAGCGGAGGACTTCCCCGCTGGAGCCGCAGGGAGATCTGCCTCCTGTCGGCGCTGGTGTTTGCGGCCGGCATGTGCGTGATCTTGGGCAGCATGCTGGCGCTCAAGTACATCTCCCTGGACGCCCAGCAGGACCCGCAGTGCCGGCAGGACTGCCAGCGGAAACGCTCCCTGCTGCGCACGGCTCGCTTCGTCCAGGCCAATATTGACCCGACCATCCAGCCCTGCCAGGACTTCTACTCCTTCGCCTGTGGTGGTTGGCTGCGGCGACACGGCATCCCCGAGGACAAGCTCAGCTACGGCATCATCACCGCCATCGGGGAGCACAACGAGGAGAAGCTGCAGCACCTCCTGCTGGAGCCCATACGCAGGCGCGAGCCCAACTCGGCCGAGCGCAAGGTCAAGGAGTTTTACAGATCCTGTGTCAACATCCAGGAGATCGACAGGCTCGGCTCGGAGCCCATGACGGAGGTGATTGACAGCTGTGGGGGGTGGGACCTGGTGGGGGCGCCGCCTGGTGCTGCCGGCTGGGAGAGAGAGGACGCTCCGCAGAGGCCGGACTTCAACGAGCTGCTGTACCGGACTCAGGGGGTGTACAGCACCGCCGTCTTCTTCTCCCTCACTGTCAACGTGGACGACAAGAACTCATCAAGGAACGCCATCAGGGTGAGAACAGGAAGTTTGTTCATGACTTTTATTCCTGTCAAGGTGGAAAAAATTCAATGCTCCATACAGTATAAAGGCAGACGTGTGTCTTAAAGCTCCATACAGTATAAAGGTAGACGTGTGTCTTAAAGCTCCATACAGTATAAAGGTAGACGTGTGTCTTAAAGCTCCATACGGTATAAAGGTAGACGTGCGTCTTAAAGCTCCATACGGTATAAAGGCAGACGTCCCTGTGTAGTGTGATTATAAAGCAGCTCTAGGTTCTATATTAATACTGTGAAAGTATCAAAGCCTCAGTCCACAGAGAAATGCACACAGCCTGTATTCAGACACTGAGCCTTAAAACCAGCCGTCAGGACTTCCTGTCACTTTGTGATGTCACAACAGAGCAGTCACCCATCACCTAGACGCACCATCCAACACTTTCTTGGTTTCTCGGAGTGTTTTATTCTGAAATCTGCTCTGTTTTTATTGGATCACTTAAGAAAACAGTCAGCCAATCAGAAGAGAGTCTCAGAGCCTCCTCTTATGAATCAACATTTCAAAATAAAACTCAGGAGAAGAAGAAAATCTGGAGCTTTAATGCGACCTATAACAGATAAAAACCTAAAGTTACTTTACATGAACAAACCTCTGAGTGAAGACTGATCTGAGATCTGATGAATGAGAGATGGAGCTCGACTCCGTCACACACACATTTAATGTTATATGAATAATTTATATGTTTAGCGCATGTGTCACGGCTGTCAGCGCCGACATTTTGCATCTGTCGCAGGCTTAACAACACATGTCACATATGTGATTACGTGGCAAAAAATTACCATATGAGCTTCTGACTCCGTGTGTGTGTGTGTGTGTGTGTGTGTGTAGATTGATCAGGAGGGGCTCACACTACCTGAGAGGAGCCTCTATCTGGGACAGGATGAGGACAGTGTGAAGGTAAACCCGTCTCTTCTTCTTCTTCTTCATTTGTCCACCTTCACTCCAGATCTTTTTTCAGTCTCTCAGTTTCATCTCTGTCAGTTTCAAACAAAATATCAGACACTTCATCGAAGGACCAGGTCTTAGCTTCAGTTTGAGAGTCTGTAAGTCACTACAGAACGAACTGTGTGAGAGTTTCATGTCTTGTGTTAAACCTTGTGACGTCTGACGCTCTCAGACCTCGTTCACACCTGGTCGTTAACAGCTGATCCGATCACACTCTCACAGCTTTTCGGTGTCTTACACTCACATTAAACCGACCTCCAGTGTCAGCCTGGGCTCCGTCTCATTCACACTCTCTTCTGGATTGATGTGAATCTACTCAGATTAGAGCTGAGACTTTGAACTTTCCTGGGTGATCCCTCCTTCTTATCACTACTTGACCTCCTTCAGGCTCCTTCCCTCCTTCCTAACCTCCTCCTCCTCCTCTCTCTCTCCCTCCATCTGTCCTCTTGAATCTTGTCTTCATCAATCCACCTGTTTCTCCTCTGTCGCCCGCTGTGCTTTTGTTATCCCGTCCACTTTGCCACATGTCACTTCCCCGTCACCGGCCGTTACTGATGATGTTGCCGCCACCGCTGCCTCCTCCTCCTCTTCCTCGTCTATTAGCGCTGATGTCACTTGTGCTTCGCAGATCCTGGTGGCGTACAAGGCCCTGATGGAGCGCCTGCTGAGCATGCTGGGAGCTCACAACGCCACGCAGAAGTCCAAGGAGATTATACAGCTGGAGACCCGTCTGGCCAATGTGAGCTGATTGCTCCCATGTGTGTGTGTGTTCATGCATTCATGTGTGTGCTCATGTGTGTTCATGTGTTTGTGTGTTTGTGTGTGAAGTTAAATCTCTCTCCTCTCTCTCCCCTCTCCAGATCACTGTGTCAGAATATGACGACCAGAGAAAGGACATCAGCACCATGTATAACCGTATCACCCTGAGGCAGCTGCAGCGCATCGCTCCCAGTGTGAGTGATGCACACACACACACACACACACACACACACACTCAGTATATATACATGAGTTATAGATAAACATGTATGCATGTGACTTTTGAACAGAACCAAGTGACTCACAAAAGCTGTGAGGCCTGCGGGAGGGAGGGAGGGAGGGAGGGAGGCGGGAGGGTGGAGACACATGGTGGGTGAGACGAGAAGGTGGAGGCTCCTCTGTGAAGCAGCGGGAACATCAACAGAGAGTCCTCAAGATGTTTCATGGTGGAGGATGAGGAGGGAGGGAGGAGACGTACTGACAGAAAGATAAGAGTCTGATTTTTAGCTTCTCAGCCAAAAAGAAGAAACGACACACACACACACACACACAGAAGAAGAAAAAAGAGAGTGTGTGAGTGTGTGTGTGTGTGGATGAGTGTGAATGAAAGAGACGTGAGTGGCTCTGACGAGGAAAAGCAGAAACGTGGAAAGAAGCAGATTAGATTCAACCAAAGCTGCGGAGAAAGAAAGAAAAAAAAAACAGCTTCAGTGTTTTTGTTTCATTTGTTTGTTTTTTAACGTCTGATCTGAATTCATGTAAAACCCTGGAGCTGTGTCACTCAGTCTGAACTCTGTGGAAGAAAAAAAACATCAGTTAAAAAGACACCGGGGCGCAATTAACTGAAAAACTCCCCCAAAAAACACGGTTTCCCTGAAGTGAAAAGCAAAAGCAGAAAATGTGAACATGAACGATCAGAGGCCGTTTGTTCACATCGTCTCAGCTTGTTAACTGCAGATGTTTTTAAACCTGCACAGGTGAAACCACAGTCTCCGCCCCTTTAATTAACACATCCAACTCTGTGGATGTGTTAAACATGTGGAAATGTAGATATATAAGAAAAGATAAATACTTCAAACTGTAGAGAAAACTTGGAGCAGAATCGTTCATTGACACATGTGTATGTTGCTGTATTGATGCTCGTAAGATAGACATTAATCTAATAACAGTAATAAGTTAATGAATGACATATATACATTAGATGTATATATTGAACATATAACGGCCACAGTGTTAAAAAAAATACACTATTTTACTTCACTTAAGGTGTTTCATGGATGTTTTTCTCTTATATTTGCATTTATCCAGAGGACGTAGATCAACATCCAGGCGTTTACGTCTGTGATAATTAGGGTTTATAACATATACGTATATGCATGTAGGTTATATGTTGCATTTCTGTGTGAAAAATCAAAATCAAAGTTTTAAATACATTATGAAAAGCATCTTTTTATGTCTTTAAAGTCTAATAAATGGATGTATATTCACCGTTAACCGTCTATATGTCCTTAAACACACCACGATATGATCAGTGGATCTGAGCTGCTGACAACCTGCTGGCCTCCTCTCCTTCACTCCCAACACCTCCCTGTGTGATCCAGTTGTTGTTTTTTTTGAAGTATTTATTTTATTTATTCACAGGAAGGTTGTTGTTGTTGTTGTTGTTGTTTTCTTGCTCGTCCTGCTGCTTTGCCTGCGCAGTCGTAGCTCCCATCTACTGCCTGTTCTCTTGAAGTGTCAGACTAAGAGGCCGAGGTGTTAACAGCTGATTAATGAAGTCGTCACATTGTGTTTTGGGGTTTGTGGCTCTTTAACGTTGAATCCTATAGTTTCCTAAGGTTTAATTCCTCCACTTTACCTGTTTCTCCAGTCGACTCCATATATTATATTACAAAAATACTTTCATTCTCAGTGAAAAAAAAGACCACAGCCTGTGGTAAGTGAGCGAGCGAATGATCTCAGTGGTGATTAGAGGCTGTACGATAATGGGTCATTACTGAACTCTGGGGTGTGAAGCAGGTGCAGTTTGAAGGATTCAGGTCAAGAGATTAAAGATATGATGATATAAGATATGATGTTTTGCTGTACAGTTGATCACTGATTGACTTTGTGATGTCACAGCAGAGCAGTGACCCAAAGCCCCGCCCACCACCTGGACCCACCCCCATCCAACACTTTGCAGGATTTGGTTTCTCTGAGTGTTTTCTTCTGAAATCTGCTCTATTTTTATTGATCACTCAGAAAACCTGTCAGCCAATCAGAAGAGAGGCTCAGAGCCTCCTCTCCTCTGATTGGCTGACACCGACCTGTTGTTACTAGAGCTCCAGAGAGAAGCTGAGAGAGAGAGAGAGAGATGGAAAACTACACTGAGATGGTTTTTGAGTTCTTAATTATATCTTCCTTTGGATCAGTGCTTTAAATAAAACACAGAAGAAGAAAATAAAACTTAAACAAATATAAAAAAGAGAGAAAACTAAGAGCAGCATGAATCAGAGGAGTGTTTTAAATCAACCCTGTGACTCTGTCTCTCCTCAGCTTCACTGGAAACGTCTGTTGGACCGAATCTTCCACGACAACTTCTCAGAGGACGAAGAGATCGTGGTCCTCGCCACGGACTACATACAGAAAGTCTCTGACATCATCAAGACCACGTCGAAGAGGTAGAATAAAGAGAGAGAGAGAGAGAGTGTGTATGGGTGGCTCTTTGAGGGGGTGAGGGTTGTGGGTGGGGGGGGGGGGGGGGGGCGGTGAGGGCACTGAGGTGCATGGAAAAATCGATGAAATTAGATGCATGCAGTTTTGAGTCTGTACTTTTTGAGTGTGAGTAAGCGCTTTTGTTTGAGGTTGTTTTGTGGTGTGTGTGTATGTGTGTGTGTGTGTGTGTGGTGTGTGTGTGTGTGTGTGTGTGTGTGTGTGTGTGTGTGTTGCCTTTGGTTTAGGGCTGTCACTAATTTTGTCTACAACAAAGTGTCACTAGCCGTATGGATTGGATTTTGACTGTTGCTATGCATGTATTTATGTGTGTGTGTGTGTGTGTGTGTGTGTGCGCGTGTGTGCGTGCGTGTGTGTGTGAGGTGAGTCACTGTTGGGTGAACTTCCACTTCTACCGCAGCTGATTATTATTGATCTGCACCCACACCTTTGTACCACCTGCAAACTCAGACAGACACACATGGATGGACACACACACACACACACACACACACTCCCCCTCCCTCCCCCTCCTCCTCCTGACAGACTCCAGGGGAGGCCTCAGAGGCTGCTCCACGTCAGGATGTGTGTTACAGACACTGACAGCTCTCCAATAGTCACTGTGTGCTACACAAATACACAACAGCTCTGAGGCCTCATGGACGACTGACTGGCTGCATGACTGACAGCTGGACTACTCCCCTGTCTGTCTGTCTGTCTGTCTGTCTGTCTGCCTGCAATAAGCAGTATAGACGATGGATGGATGGATGGATGGATGGAGCTGTAGCACATGAGGGAAGGTGTCAACGGTCACAACACACGACCTGTTGAATGAACTGGAAATAGATTTAAAAAGTGTGACGCTTTATTTTGAAATGTGTGTGTTTAGAAAGCTTGGTCACAGGACGTAATGGAGCCTGAGGCCACAGCACTGTGTCCACGACAGGAAGTGATGATCAGATTAACATACAAGAACCAACCAAACCAACACATGGTGGATCTCACCTGTACCTGAGCTCAGATCAGCTGAGACAGGTGTGACACACCAGGTCTGGACGGAGACCAGACAAAGATCCAGACTCAGAATCAGATGGACAGTGATGACGACGCACCAAAGTGTTTTGACTGAGCTGACAGAAAACTTTTCCTCTCTCCCTTCACCACTCGGTCCAGCACGAAGAAGCCACTTTAATCACTTATTTATTTATTTATTAGAAAATTCAATCAGAGGATTAACCCCCTGTTGTTTTCAAGGAGGTCCTCAAGCACAGAACAAACACTAAACAACAGCAGACAGGATCAAAACAAACAAACACATATAATCAAAGTCACTAATGAGACAATATAATGGCACACACACACACACACACATGCGCGTGGGCTGCACCTACTACATCAGCTTCACATATCAACAGAAGGAGAAAGAAGCAGAAATGAATCACATGAATAAACCAGATAAAATGTCGGTAAATAAATAAATAGACACAGGTGAATAAAGTAGATTTGAGATAAACAACAAAGAGGTCACATGAGGAGGACGTGTTTCTCCTCTCCTCTTATTCTTGCGTCTGCGTCTTTACTTTTCTATATAACTCACTTTCATCAGCCACAGCAGCAGATACCATCTCTTTGCAGTGATTTAGCTCAGCTCCATCAGTGTAAACACGTCTTCTCTATCTGATTTTCTGCTATCGCTCATTTCTTCTTCTTCTTCTTCTTCTTCTTCTTCTTCTTCTTCTTTTTTTGTGGATGACACTCGGTTCCTGCTCTCTTTTATCTGGTCTCCTGCTGCTCTCCCTTTGTGAAATGTAGTTTTTAATCACAACGCTCCGGCGTGCGCTCACACTGAGTCGGGGTCATATCATTAAGGGGGATTCATTTCATAATCCCCCTTTGTAAAAAAAAAAGTTCCGGTTTCTCTTCGCCTCGGTCCGATCCGTCAGCCCGGGTTCACGTCTCCTCGGGCTGCCGAAGCCGGGGTTTGATGCTCCTCGTCTCGTCTTCTTGTTGTTTACCAATCTTCTCTTTGAGTTGTCCGTCCATCCATCCTCCCTGATGGCTTCAGTAATAGACTACACCGTGCTTCAATCATCCTCTCTGCCTGTCTTTTGTTCCCTCCACCTGTGTCTATCTGACATCCTGTCTTCTCGGCCTTTTATCACTTGTTGTACTCAGTCAGCTGCAGTTTCTAGGTTGATATGAGTGCAGAGCTGCAGCTATACACACACACAGACACACACACACACTTTTTACTTTCTACTTTTTACTTTTTACTTTCACTTAGTTGTGGAATCAAATGCAGGTCGTGGCTTCATGCGTACGTCTGCAGGGGGGGGATGCAGTGTTTATCTTATCTCAGTATTTACCCGCTTCACTTCACCTCCTATCAGTCCAAACTACCAAAGTGGTGAAAAAGTAAAAGCGGCATAAACATTCAGATGTGCAGCCTGAGCACATGTGAGGCGCTGCCATCCTCATGACAAGCAGCAGGAAGTCAAAGGTATGTGGTTTGAACAGGACCAGCAAATAAAAAAAAAGTCAGGGATAGGAATAACAACAGTATTGGTGAATCAGAAGGAAGTCAATCAATTATGATGATCAATCAAACTTTAAACCTGATTGTTTCCACTTTTGACATCATTACAGTTATTGATCTCCTCTCTGTGCGGTTTTGTGTTGGTCTGTATTTCCACATCAGTAAGCTCCCAGTTCTCCACCCAGCCTCTGCACAGAAGGAGCAAGTTCACAATACAGAGTTGTTTTTGTGAGTATAAATCTCTGCTTCCTCCTGATTGAGAACAAAAACAGTCATATTACAAACATAAAAACCTGTTGGTCCGGTGATTGGATGGCTGTTTACACACCAGTCACAGGAGAGAAGCTGAAATCAATGCAGCATTATTGACTTCACCTGACGTTTAGCTCAAAGTGAGAAATCAGTGGCAGTCCCTTTTAAAATCTTTTCATTTGTGTAGTAAATCATCAAAACATTATAATCAACGATGTTATTATATTTGTGAGTTTTCACTTTTATAAACAACTTACACAAATACAGAAGAGAAAGAGAGAGAGAGACAGAAAAGGAAACAAAAAACATACGAAGGACGATAATAAGTAATGATAAATAGAACGACGAGGCCGTAGCCGCCGTGCTGTGACGACCCCGGACACCTTGAGGAGGTTCTATGAAGTACTCAGGTGTAATGGAAATGAGCCGAGCCGTGACTGTGTAGTTGAAAAGCACCTATAGTGTTGAAGCTCTGAGGAATCACTTGCACTGCTACAAGCTGCCGCCATTTTCTGTTTTGGTCTGACGCGTCGACGCCAATATTTGGCGTTTGTCTTCATATATATATATGTATATGAAGAGTATATACTGTATGCAGAGGTACCACCCATCCCTTAGTGTATAACATGATCTGTCCAAGTCCAAAGACTGAACCTGAGATGACCCTGTTGTTGCCTCAGCCTGTGATCACTGTGTGTTTTTGAAACTTATTGCAGAGCTGCTGTTCACTTTTCTTTTTTTAATCTTCGCAGCCTGCCCTCGTCTGGTTCAGCAGCAGCATCAGTGTCAGAGCCATTAAGCACCTGTGTCTGCTGCAGAGTCATTTGACCCCGGAGTGAAAACAGATTCTACCTTTTTCTACTGTGACTGAGTTTTAGTGGGGAAAAAAGCAGCTTTTTCCTGCCGTACGTCGACAGATTCCTCCTCTCTCTCTGTCTGAGTCAGTGTCTTTCTCCTCTCTTTCACCCTCCTCCCGTCTTTTCTCTTTCCCTCTCCTCCATCTGTCTCTTGATCTCTCTCTCCTTTTCAACTTGGTGCGATCCCTCTCTCCTTCGCCTAATTCTGCCTTGATCTCTCAACACCTCCCTGCCCTCCTTTCTTTCCCTCCATCTGGCCCCTCTCCCCCTTTGTTTTTCCACCCATCTCTGCTTCTATCACTCCTCTGCCTCCTGTCATCCATCCTCCCTCCCTCCCTCCCTCTCTCTCTCTCTCTCTCTCTCACCTCCCCTCTGTTGTCATTCTTTCTGTTTTCATTTCTTCTTACTCTCTCTCCACCTCCAGTCTGTCTCCATTCTCCGTCTCCCTGCAAGTTTATTATCAGGCTTTAAACAAAGGCTGGCATTAAACACACACACACTAACGCACACTCACATCCAAATGGAGGAACAGAGCTTTTCCATTTTCTGAGAGGTGTAACTCATTAGCATAGCTTATGAGCACTTGGTTGAAAATGCCCCAGTTCCTCACATCAAGGAGTCCCTCTCCACCGCTGCCAGTTATTAACCAGTCACAGAAGAAGACAACACATTGCACACACACACACACACACACACACACATAAATAAATACAAACACCAGGAAGCTGAAGTACTGAAGCCACTCACCCAGAGAAAACACCACGCTGCAAAAAAAAAAAAAAAAAAAGGAGTCAACAAACAAACAAAACAAAAGAACCACCCCCTCCTCCTCCTTCTGTTTCTCCTGCAGGGTAATAATGTGACACTGTAATGTGTTCACTGTTCATCGTAATTGATTTAATGATTTTATGTGATTGCAGCATAAACAGCATAAACATCAACCAAGCAATACAGAGTTCACAGTCAGGGCTAGCTGCTGCGTTCCCCTGAGCTAAAGGCTAACACCAGCATGCTAACGCTCTTGCAGCAGCAGCAGGTCCGTTTTAGTCTCATACATGTTTGTTACAACTCAATGTACAGTTCTTAGAAAATTAGCTCAGATAATTAAAGTGTGATTATTTCATTATTTACTTGATGTAACTGCTAATGCTAATGCTAATGCTAATGTTCTTGTTGACATGTCTGTGGTTCTGCTCACCAACTCCCTGGTAACTCATCTTAAAGTTGAATTTGTCAAGCGATATAACAAAAAGATTAGAGGATGTTGCGTTTACCATGTTCTCCATCTTAGATTAGCACGTTAGCATGCTAGCAATTGGAGAAAAATCCAAAATACAGCTGTGACCGATGGGAACATCGTTCGTTTTACAGGTTTTTGGTCATAAACTGAGGTTTTAGATAATAAAGTTTTAACAGTCTCTCCCAAAGGAGTGTTAACGTGTGCTGCAACTTTAAAAAACACACATGTCGAAGTCTGTGGTTCAACAGAGTCATGAGGTTTCAGCCTCTGGGGACCGTGAACATCTGCAGAGGTAGAGACATGAATATAAAGACGTTTCACTGAATGAGTTACAGAACCTGACAGGGAGTTCACAGATGAAAGGTCAGAGGTCAACAGATTAATTAGGGTCCACCCACTGGGGACCATGAATGTCTGTAGAAAATAAAGCAGCAGTAGATTTAATATTTGTTGAGATATTTGAGTTTGGACTGACAGACGCAGAGCCAGCAGAGCTGGAGACAAAATATCAACCAATAACAACATAAAAGCAACAACATGGACATTTCAGCCTCCTGACAGACACCTCTCTCTCCTCTGACATCACAGCATGACATCACAACATGACCTCATCACTAATCACCGGCAGCATCAGAGCAAAAGTTTGATTTAAAAAAAATTATGTTTAGGGTGACATGAAGCTCTCTCTCTCTGTCTCTCTGCCTCTCTCTCTCTCTCATACACACACACACACACACACACAGACCCATTGTACAGTGTTGTTAAGAGTCAGGGGTCGTAGCCGAGGTGTCGACCCGTTGCATCATTGTCCAGTAGAGCAGATGGGAAGGTGGGTTTGTTCCTCTCCAGGCCACTAATGGACCACAGAAAACTCTATTGTGTTCTTTTGTACTCGGCTGAACACACACACACACACACACACACACACACACACACACCTGCAGTGTGAGGGTCAGACCTGAAGCTGTATCACAGTTGACAGACTGACGTTGAGCAAATGCAGAAAAACAGGGAGGAAAGTTTGGACTCATGTTAAACTGCAGGAAACAAAGTGAAACTGCAGTTTTAGAGGTGAAGACGTGTCACACACACACACACACACAGACACACACACACACACACACACAGTCAGACAGTCAGACAGTTGTGTGTTTCAGGTGATTGATCAACCCTTCCCTCCATTTCACTCTTTTTTTTATTCCCTGCTTTCCCTCCTTTGACTTGTGTTTCTTTATTTTTCCGTCTCGTCTGTTCGTCTTTTATCATTTCCATCCTTCACTCTTTTCCCATGCTACACTTTTTTGTCCTTCCGGGCCTCCATACTTATTCCTTTCTCATACTTTCTCTTACTTTCTTCTTTATTATTTCTTCTTTTTTTCCGTCTTTGTCTTTTACCTTCGTTCCTATAAAACCTCCTGGTGTTTTCCTCCATCCATCCATCCATCCATCCATCCATCCATCCTAATCCTTTCCTTTTACCACCCATCATTTCTCCCTCTACGCTTCACTTCTTTTCTTCTCCTCCCTCTCCATTCTCGGCGCTTTAACGTTGCTATTGACGACTCCATCTATCCGTCGCAGTCCCATTTTCTTTCTGTCCATTTCTCAGTCCCTCCATCATCAACAACACACACTCTCCATCTTTATAGGCATCTATTGACCGAGCCCCCCCACCCCCCACTGATGTTCACATCGATGGCTTTCCCATCATACACGGCGACTGACAAGAGAAGTCGCACTTTCATCTTCTCATCCTCTATCCATCTTTCTTTTCTTTTATTTCTCTGTCCCAGTGTGTGTGTGTGTGTGTGTGTGTGTGTGTGTGTGTGTGTGCGGCCCCCATGCACTGCGGTGACTGCAGCCAATCCCATTAGCCAGATGAGCAGGCCTCCAATGAAGGGGAAAGCACCAGCGTCTCTTTCTCACACACTCCCCCCTCTCTCCCTCCTTCTCTCTCTCTCTCCATCTGCTCCCTCTGTTCATCCGTCACTCTTGAGGGTGTGTGTGTGTGTTTGTGTGTTTGAAGGCTGGCGGGTGAGTCTTATCATTTCACGTGTGTTTATTTAGGTGTGTTTAAACATACAATATATTTGGTGAGTAATCCAGGGAGGCGCTGCAGACTCGACCTCCTGCTGCGTCCACCACTTTAAAGAAACACACACTCCTGGTGGATGTGAAGCGTTTTTCACATGAAGCCGCTCGCCAAAACGGTGGATTTCATGGATCTATAGCCTTTTTTTTTTTTTTTTTTTATATAGCAGTCGAGGTTTGATTCCCAGCGGGGGCCTCCTGAGCTGAAAATATACCCAGTCATCCCACGGCGAGAAAAGTCTCCGGCGTCAATAAAGCTCCAAACGTCTGTGATTTTCTCTCTCTGGTGTTTGGAGGAGTTTTTTTTTTTTATTTTATCATCCAAGTTAAACATGATGGTGAAGTGCGACCCTCCTCCTTCGTCCACTGGGTCATTAGGTGTAGGACTGTGTTACCGTGGTGATGCAGCATCTTCTCATCTCTCTAACTAGCTCCATTAAAAACCCTTCAGTTAATGAGCCTTCACTCAGGCCTCCAGTGATTAAGGTCTAACTCCACCTGATCTGCTCTCACCGACCGACCGACCGACCGACCGACAGCCGCCTGACTGGTTCTCTGCTTTCATTCAGCAGCGACTCCGACTGTGTGTGTGTGAAGCTCGCGCTGACACATGATGTGCAGGGAGAGCTGGGTAATTTGACCTAATTTGTAGGGAGGTTGTTGTTTTTTTTCCCAGGGGAGCCAGAGACGAAATGATGATGTGTGTGTGTGTGTTGGGTTTTTACATATTTTTAGGGAGAGTTTGTTTTAATCACCCTCTGATGCAAAATTTATTATGTTTAGAGGAACGTTTGGTGCTTCTTTAAGCTTTGGAGGCTGCTTTTAGAGGATCACACAGACGGTCCAACACGTGACAACAATAGTAACACAGGAGAAGCCACAGATGCGTTCAGGTACCTGGAACTTACAGGGTCATTGTTGAGGATGACGTTGTTGTTGTGGTTGTTTCCTTTGAGTCCTGCTGAGAGTTTTTCTTCTTCTAGACTTGTTTGGGAGCGTGGATGATGTTGGACTCGCTCCACCTCATTGATATTTCGACCTGATCCCGGTTGGTCGCCACTAAAATGCTGAGTAAGGCCTTCACCTTGTTGTTGGTCCATCTGCGGTACGTTTTCTTCCAGGACTCCATCTTGAAGAAGAAATAGTCGGCTTCCAGCTGCAGACTTTTAAACAAGGCAGGTGAAATAAAATGCAGCAAGTACTTGACCACTGACATGTGTAACACTGAAGACCACACCCCTAAAGGTCCTGGACCTTTGGAAAGTACAACCTCATGACCAGAGATGTTTTTTGGGGGTGGATCAATAACCCCAGGTCTAACTTGAGACCCTGGTTCCTGGTTTAAGTTCCTGTGGGTGAAATGAAGATTTACTGAGCCTAACCCTAACCTACAGGTTTCTGTAGAGTGAGCTGCTCCGCTGTCGCCATCTTGGCAGTGTCTGACTCCACCCCCTAACTCCCAGACTAGACCAAAAATAGGCTAAAGAGGAGGAGCTAAGACTTTTGTGCATGTCAATTTGTGGCAAACATACCTTCGCACCTGTCACTAAAAGTAGCCACGCCCTCAATGATACGTAATTTTGAGTTAACATGGGAGTCTATGGGGTTTGACTCACTCTAGTGGTCAGAAGAGGAACTACAGCTTCTGGCGCTCCTTCATGTTAAAACTTAATCGCACTGCTTTACAAATCACCCACCGGCAAAAGTAATTAGTTACAGTACATTGTACATGAGTATTGATACCCATCATCTTATCAGCTCCTTCCTGTCACCTCTCCTCCTGGCCTCCTCCAGCAGCATGGCCTCCAGCCACAGCAGCGGCTCTAAATCAATATAACAATAATTTGATGACTGGTTACAGAATGATTTGCTTTGGATCCAACAGCATCGCGCCACGTTCGCCTTTATCAGTCTTCATTTACATAAGAACATAAGAGGTTTGCTGTCAGCGGCGCTGAGACACACGGAGGTTTGAAGTGTTTGAAAATGAGTAATGTTTGTCCTGTTTTCTGCTGAGGACGCTCCGGTCTAATCCTCCGCTGAAGTCAACTCCAGTTGCAGTCTGAGGAAAAACACACACACACACACACACACACACACACACACACACTCTGCTCAGGCAAACCACGGCTGCAAATTTAATTAGCATTGTGAGTTCATTTTTTTTTTTTTCTTCTCACTATGGATTATCCTCCTTTACTCCCAGAGATTACTGTCATTACTTTTTCTCCAAAGACGCCTGGAGTCAAACGTTGCTCATCTCGCCATCGCTCCCACACGTCGCCGCAGAAACGCTGCAGTTTTTACATATTAACATATAGATGACTCTCTGTACATGTCGACGCACTTGTTTTTTAGGGGCAAGGCAAACGAATCGTCTGCGACAAACAGGTGACGACAAAGTGACACCGAGTGGCTAATCAAGCGCAGCCGCCGCCACCGCCACCGCCACCTGTAACACGTGTTGATTAACCGATGGCGCCGATGATCAAGGACACCGCAGAGTGTTGAGTTCATTTATTTACCCCACCACCTCCACCTCCACCTCCTCCTCCTCCTCCTCCCGCCTTCTTTTCCCCTTTTCCCGTCAATTAAATTCACTTCACAAGTGCTTTGTTGGCGGGACCTCAGGGTGCCGTTGCCAAGGCGCTCTTGATTTAATATCTGTCATGCATAGGGAAAATTTAAGGAAGGAAGAGAAAAAAAAAACAGGAGGAAACAACAACAACAACAACAACATGCCTCGAGGTTCGCATGGAGCTTCGCAGTAGGAGGGGGTGGGGGGGTGGGGAGGGGAGGGGGCATTTGTCCCTGCAGGGTAGATTAGATGTGTGCACCCAGTGGGGGCAGGAGGACACACCAGCACTCCATCGTCTGGAGGGGGGGAGAAGACACAGCTTGAATACTTAAATGAACGATCCATTTTCTCGCCTCCTGCTCGACATCTTCCTCACCCCTCTCTGCTGTGACTCACTCTGGATGGGTAGAGGGTGTTGGTGGGGGGTTGGGGGGTGGGGGGGGGGGCGTTCTTTAACTGTTGGACCCTCTTGACTCCTTGTGACTCGCTCTCTATCACTGTCTCGCTTTTGTTTTTTCTCTCCAACTTTTCTGACTCTTGAGCGGCTCTGAGGGCAAATGGAAAAACAGAAAGTTTGGTCCAGATGGAGGAAGATAACAGCCCCACTCAGCAGATGTCACTTGGAACAAAGAAGACGCGAAGAAGAAGAAGAAGAAGAAGAAGATGCTGCCGTTGCCGCAGCGGCGGCGGCGGTGGTGTCACGTTACAGCGACGCTGTGTGATTATTAAAAAGTGACACTGACACATTTCACCTCCGACAGGTGAATTCAGAGGGAATGAAACACACCGGTTTTTCTGCTGTAGCTGTATTTGGCTCGGTGTGTTCGTTAGCATGCGGTAGCTAAAGAAGCTAATGTTAGCAAAACTGGCTTAAAGTGATGTTTTTGATTTTGTGACTTTTCTCCATGGTGTGCTGTTGTTACACTGTGGTGTTAGTTTTCACCGTTTCACTTTCACTTTCACTTTTTGTTGTATTTCATGAAAAAAATGGTTTAACTAATGAAAAAGGTTTTCATCTTCTCTTCAACATACACGAACATGCTCTTAAAATACCTCCATACAGACACGTCCTAGTTAAACAGGAGCTGCCTTACCAGTCTTTTATCCATTCAGATGCATGTATAGAAGAAAGTTAAAGGGACTGACCCGACGTAACTGCGTTTTGATTGATTAGATGCCGCTGATAAAACTTTCGTTTTCTTCTTTGTGGGACTTTCCAGTGGACTTTGTGTGGTGGTGGGTCGTTTGTTTACAGTAGCAGAGTCCATTACTACCGCGCTCGTCTTCTTCCCGTAAGTACAAAGCCGCGGAGAACGCGCGTTCAGCGTCATCTGACGTCACGTTTGCAGAACTGCGCGGGAAATTCGGACTCTGAATTGCAGTGCATTATGCAGCACGCAGCCTGATCAAGGCGATGGAGAGATACGTGGGTGGGCTCATTGTTTTTGGTTCTGAACGCTTCGTCGCCCATTAGCATTAAAAAACTTAAAATGCATGTTTAATTTGTCACAAATCCTGCCCCACGTCCCTTTAAGATTAAAAATGAATATATATATATGTTGTTATTGTTACAGTCCGGTATCAAACGTCTTTGCTTTACTCCCCAGTGTTAGCTCTTTATCACCAGCACCAGCTAGCATCACTTTCTGACAGCTTATAAACACAACAACGACGTCTGAAGCTCTTGTCAGACTTACAAACAGCCCCTTTATTCGTCTCTCTATCGTCCTCTGCTCTGTAATTGTCTGTATTTATGCTGAAGTACATTGTGTGTTGTCCCTCTTTATCTTTACCTCGTTTATTTTCCTTATTTCCTGCTTCGACCTCAGAGTGCAGCTTTGTTTTTATGATGCTTTATTGCCTTTTTTGATATTTTCTTTAGCCTCCTGCCTTTTCCTGCTTCTGCTTTGATTGTGAAACCGCTTTGTAAACTCGGTTCTTAAAAGTTCTTTATGAATATATTTATAGTAATTATTGTTAAATGAATCATGGGAGAGCGGTTTTCTGTGGGGAGCTGTTAGAGCACTTATCAGTCGGCTCGCTAATTAAGTGAAGTGAACAGAGAGTGATCAATGTGGTGCGTTCACTGCCTCTGAAGCTTCCACTGTGTTTTCAAACAGGCCTTAAATCCACAGCCGATCAGTGACGCCGTAACTGACCCTGACTCTCCTCTCTCCGTGGCCCAGGGTCCTCCATAACTACATGCTGTGGCGCATCGTGGCGGCGCTGAGCGAACACCTGTCCACGGCCTTCCGCAGCACCATCCACGAGTTCTCCAGGGAGATCGACGGCACCGAGCAGCAGCTGGAGCTCGGCCGGCTCTGCCTCACGCAGGCCAACAAACACTTTGGCATGGCCCTGGGAGCCCTGTTCGTCCAGCAGCACTTCTCCTCGCAGAGCAAGGCCAAGGTCTGTGTGTGTGTGTGAAATGGATGGATGGGTTGGATGTGTTAACATTTTTTCCATATTCATTCAATGATTTAATCCTAACTGTTGAATTAAAAGTCAATCTAGGAAAACAAAGGTTAAATATCGGCTCTGGAGGGTCACAGTTTTGGTCGATGCATTGTTTGATCTGATTGGCCAGTGAACGCATCATTTCCTGTTTGCAAAGGTCAGGAAGTCAGTGTTTTTATACAGTGCATTTCTAGTCTTAATGGTCATTCTAAGGGTTTTACAGCACCAGTCACTTTTGCAAACATGCTCTTGGGTTTCTTATCTTCAACATGTGGACTGGACGATCTGGAGCTCGAACCACCGACCATGTGACAACCCACTCTACCTCCTGACCCACCATTCACACACAATATGTGGGTCAATATTCTGCCCAAGGACTCTTCAACATGTGGACTGGAGGATCCAGGGATCAAACCACCGTCTCTCTGTCCAGTAGACAACCCACTGTAGCTCCTATTCTCCTGATCCACAGCCGCCTGCTACATAAATGATTAAATCTTTGTAGTCTGCAGCCTGAACCTGTGATAACGTCCTCGCTCTCGTTCCTCCCTCCTGCTGAACGTTGACCTGTGATAGATACGTGGAGACAGAGAGTTGAAAATATGGAATAAATTTCATTTGAAAACAACAAAAAAAACAAACTAAACCCAGATCAAACAGTCTTTCACTTTCACTATAAATCTGCACAAACAGCTCTCAACACTGTGGAGGTCGTAACGTGCTTCAAAACCTCAGACACGTGAGATTTGAAGAGTTTTGTCGGGTTTTGACTGAATCATCACTTATTTAACGAACGTGTTTGCGACACGACTCGGACTAAAGCTTTATGAGCGTCGTGTTTTCAGCTGCAGGAGATGAATCTACACAATATTCAAGTGGAAAACCGTCTTTAATATTTAACAGTAATGTGGAAAACAAACGTTTCCCAGGAGTGTGATGGCGTCTCCACGTCTCCACGTCTCCTTCTCCTTCTTCTTCTTCTTCCTGAGTGATTCCTGAACATCAGAGTCTACTCGACTCACTTTCACTCTCTTATGTTTCTATTTTACCCTCCGCCCAGGTCGCTCACTTCTAATCCTCCACCTTTTCACCATGTGGCCTCCTCCGCTTTCACCCTAATCCTCCCCCCATACTTATTCCTACCCGGTGTCATGTCCACTGCAGGACATGGGGATATGGTTCCCGATGGGATTTCTAACCTCTGTCACCTCAGACTCTTTCTCTAAGCCCTCCATCATCTCCTCTTCACCTCCATCTTCTTCCCTTTTATCTCTCTTTCTTCTTCTCCTGCAGACTTTCAAATCTCTGTCAAAGCTCGGTGCTGAAAACGATAAAACAGGTCTGATGCAACTGGATCAGTTCTGGACGCTGCTCACTTTCTCTCTGGACTGAACTTTAATTGAAATTTAAGCCTCTAATGTTCAGTTAAAGAACAGAGGGGGGAGTTTTCCAGCTAATGGAGCTTTTCTGATGAACACAGGATGTAAAAGATGGATTCGTCTCTCAGTATCGTCCATGTCCACCTCCAGTGACTCATAGTCTCCGGTCTGGACAGTGTCGGCCCGTCCACTCACGCTGCATCATCGTCAGCAGAGGAGCCAGACACCTGAGGCCAGAGCTGAAGAGTGTGTGCAGCCTTGACTGACGTTCAACTCAGCGTGAACACGAGCTAATGAGCTTCAGAGCCGAGGACGTGAGACAGAGGAGACAGACATAGAGGAGGACGAGCTGTGTTATGGTGCTAAAAACAGAGATCATGCAGGGACATGAGGTCCTGGTGTCTTTTATGAGAAACATCTGGATTTGTGTAGCGACGTCTCTGATCCAGCTGCACTGATTTTCATAAGAAGCTGAGGCCGACAGCACGGACGGCCTCGCTGTGTCCCTTTAATCACAGGTGAAGACGACGAGAAGCAGGTTTTATGGCGCTCCGAGGAATTTCTCTGGAATACGAACAAAAAAAAAAAGAAGACGGAGACAGACAAAAGACAGTTTTTAGCGCTGAGGGTTTAATTGATGGTGGTTTGGCTCCTCACTCGCTCTCTTTATGACGACTGCGCCGAGTTAATCATGTCACTGTTATCACGCCACACGCACACGTCTGCTGCTTTAATGCAGACACAGACTGAGAGCCACAGTCACTGCTGCTGGAAACGGCTCAGAGTCATGTGCTGCTGCTTCTTACAGCTGGAAACAGTAGTGAGATACAAGTGCATGCTGGGTAATCAGTGGTAAAAACACCGTCAATTACCGCAGGCCTGATGAGGCACCGTCGCACCAGTGTGACAGAAATATGAATCACTAGTCAGTTATTCAGGCTCTTTGACTCTGCTCAGGAAACGTCAGGATTTCACTGCAGTAAGGTTTGATTTATTGATCGATGATTAAACTCAGCTGTGTGGGTGTGGTTTTGATCAGATTTGATTGACAAACAGCCAAACTTTACCTCGGTTCCTGTTGCCTAGCAACCTTGACAACATGAAACTTTGCAAAAACGTATGGTTTTAAGGACTTTGCCTGTGAAACAGTCATGAGCTGAAACCCCAAACTTAGATTTAAAGGTGTGATCTTTAAGATCTCTGTTGGTTTTGTTTTACACTTATCACTGGCCTGCAATGAATCTTGGGATATGTAGGACCACAGAGGATCCACACAGCAGATCCTTCGTTTCCCAGGATCAGAAAGTGACAATCAAAGGAGCCGGTGAAATGGGAAATTTGGGAAACGGCTTCTCATTCGAATGATGCTGAATCCTGGTTGGGTCACAGTAATGTGTGACATCACACTTTTAAAACAGAGCCCCGCCCACTTAAAACCAGTTAATAGAAGTGGTGGTAGCTTTTTATTGTCAGTATATTGATATATAGTTAAATTCAGACAGAAAGGAAAAGAAACATTTCAAGTGAATAAATTCTCGTGTCAAATGTCCAAAACCTGACGTGCTGTGTTTACAGGAAGTCTGTTTTCCTGGTCTTTAACCCCTGCTCCCCTCTGATGTGTCTCCTGCAGGTACAGGAGCTGGTGGAGGACATAAAACACTCCCTGGACCTGCGTCTGCAGGAGCTGGACTGGATGGACGAGGCCACGAAGGACGCAGCCAGAGCAAAGGTCCAGAGTCTTAACTCACACATCCACATGCCATTAGTATACGGATGTAATCATCTCTGTGAGATTCCTTTCTTTCCTTTCTGTGGGGGTTTCATTGATTGATTGATTGATCTCTCGGGCAGATGGATGAAGTGTGTGATAGGAAACATCAAGGGCTTGACATTGAGAAGTGAGGATCGCCTAATCCGGATCTCTCTGTGGTGCTGATTTAGGGTCTGCACCGAAAGATATCCCCTCTAATACTTTTACAATCTGAAGTTATAATCCTGTTAGAAGGCCATGCTGAATATAAAGAGCTTCCCTGTAATCCTATTACTTTGGGTTTGCTTGATTAGTTGATGCATGTGTGTGTGTGAGTGTGTGTGAGTGTGTGTGTGTCATGGCTCCAAAAAGCCAGAGTGTATGAGTGTTTATTAGTTGCAGAAAGTGGATGTGAGGTGATGTTGGACCAGTTGTTTCTCCTCCACTTTCTCCTTCTCTTCTTCATCATCTCTTCTTCCTCCCCCTCCTCCTCCTCCTCCTCCTCCTCTTCCTCGCAGCTGAAGCACATGATGGTGATGACAGGATACCCAGACTTCCTGCTCAAACCTGAGCTCATAGATCAAGAATACGGGGTGAGTCATGAGCTTCCTGTTTCACTGTGCTCCGTCCAGTCATCCTCACCATGCACCACCACCCACACATCATATACACCCATCTCCCTCCTTCCCTCCCTCTGTCTGTCTGTAGAATTACTTTCCGTCAGGTATTACAGTGCAGTCTGGGTGATTGTGTTCAGCTGGAGGAAAAAAAAAAACGAAGCGAAAAGAAGCGACATCATGCACAGGGAGTAAACAAACCCAACACACACTGATGAGACTGTTGAAATAAATAATTTACTGTTAAGTCTGAAGATGTGACCGGGGAGAGTGTGTGTGTGTGTGTGTGTGTCTGTGTTTAGCTCAGCTCAGCTGTCAAGAAATATGCAATCAGCAGAGTGTTGATGGAGAGAACCTGTGGGGATGGCTGCATAAACAGAGGTGGGTATACGTCACATCTGGGGACAGCTGGGATGAGTTTCTGCTTTAAATGCAGCAGGAAGAGAATGAAAGTGTAAAAAAAAAAAAACCTGTGAAGTGTAAAGTGATGGAGCTGCAGAGGAGTGTGAGGTGGAGCTGCTTCACCTCAGCGTCTCTGACTGATGGGAAGCGTTTACTGCTTCACTTTGTTTTACAGCGTCAGTCTGTTGCTCTGCAGATTAACATTGTCCACACTGATCATGTGATCAACAAACAGAACCTGATTTACTGACTGACTCTGAACTCCACAGCGCGTATGGAGTAAACACAGAGGAGCTCCATCAGCTCCAGCAGAACTGACACATGTTAGTACATCAGCAGTGATAATACAGTCGTTATAATGATGATGAACTGTATTTACTCTCAAACCAGAGATGATAAAATGACAAAACTAACAGGAAGATACTGATTTCTATCAGAGCTAAACTTTTAACTTGATATTAAAATACAATTTTGAAGGACAGGCTTTTATTTTGTAGTATTACTTTATCATGAAGTTGTAACTGAAGCATTTTTACATATGATTTGTGTTTGTTTCCATGTTTTTTCACTGCATGAAATCATATCGTGCCGAGTCGCCCCCTGGTGGACATTAGAGAGAACGCAGGTTTAATGCACCTGTATGTGTATCTGTGTGTGTGTGTGTGTGTGTGTCTGCACATTTTCTATGGTCACATTTGCATTTTGGGGAAATATCCCTTCATTCATAATTGTAGGTAAAGTTGAGAAGATCACTATCAGATCAATATGAAGCTATCACCAGCAGAGCGTAGCATAGCATAGCATAGCTTAGCTTAGCATAAAGACTTTACTTTCCTTGGTTCAAGAGTTGACACGTCATGTCATTATGAATTGATGACTGAGCTGTTGGTGTGAGTGTCTGCAGGCAGCAGCTTTATGAATCTTTCACCAAACTGTTCCTTCACCTCACTCCATTACCCACTGAGGTGTTTACTGGTGTTACTGGTGTCACTGGTTTTCCTCCTGGTGGTTTAAAGAGCTCAGACGGTCAGTGACTGAGCATCATCCTCTCTCTCTCAGCTGCCTCAGTGTCAGAGCTCGTCTGTGGTGGTGGTGTGTATTTTTGTCTCAGACTGACAGCAGCACATCTGGTCCTGTGAGACCAAACAACCACACAAAAAAAACAAACAGCAGAGATTATGTGTCTGCTGTCAGTTTAACCGATGGAGACGTTACAAAAGCAACTTACATTAAAATTTCTCTGCGGAGCAAAAACACAAATCGGTTCAGTCTGTGTCAGAAAAAAACACTGCAGTGTGTTTTAATGTGAAAGCTGCAGAGAGAAGAGATAGACAGAGACAGACAGATAGATCTCTTCTCTCAGCTTCTCTCTGGAGTTCTAGTAACAACAGGACGGTGTCAGCCAATCAGAAGAGAGCAGGCTCTGGAACTCTCTTCTGATTGGCCGACTTGTTTTCTGAGTGATCCAATAAAAATAGAGCAGATTTCAGAATAAAACACTCAGAGAAACCAAATCCTGCAAAGTGTTGGATGGTGGTGGGTCCAGGTGGTGGGCAGGGCTTTGTTGTGACATCACAAAGTGACAGGAAGTCCTGACGGCTGGTTTTAAGGCTCAGTGTCTGAATACAGGCTGTGTGCATTTCTCTGTGGACTGAGGCTTTGATACTTTCACAGTGTTAATATAGAACCTGGAGCTGCTTTATAATCACATACACATGGAAACATCACTTTAGACTAAATGGGACCTTTAATAATTGAGATATGAGTTGCTAATTAATGAGCTTTAGATGTTTTTTTCCGCTCTTTATCCTTCACCAGAAATGAAGCAGCTGCTCGTAGAGGTTTCATATTTAGCTTTCAGACATCAAAGAGCTGTCACCCTCATCATCATCTGCTCACATTTCCCAAACCGACCGTCCTCGCTCTGACCTCATATCTGTACGCTTCCTTTCTTTTTCACAGTTTGACGTGGACGAGAAGACCTACTTCAAGAACATCCTCAACAGCATCAAGTTCAACATCAAGCTGTCCGTCCAGAAGATCCATGAGGAGGTGGACAAGACAGCGTGAGTCTCACACACACACACACACACACACACTCTTGCAGCGATTATCGTAGGGTTAATGTGTCTGAGCCGGTGCAGCTGAGTCTCACTTGCCGGAGCTGCATGTCCCACTAATATGTTTGACATGCCTAACATGTGTCCCCGTGAATCCGCCTTTATAGTTTGACATATTTGTTGACGCGCCTCTAAATTAAAAGCAACAGATATGGAATCGACACTCGCGGCTGCAGAGAATCCATTTGATTTACTTATCTACAGCAGCCAGGCGGCGGAGAAGTGCTGTGGGACACGAGCTTCATTTTTCTAAAACAGCAGAGAGAGCGGGGCCCGGTGGAGAGTCTCTCTGCTCTGACAACACATTACAGTCACATTAGTATTCCTCGGTGCTCAGAACAACTGTATCATTAGCCCACACTCAAAGCCCCCAAGAGTTAAATCACACACTCCTCCCTTTTATCGCTTAAAAAACGTGAACCTCTCATCGCTCACTCAGGGAAATAAAGAGACACAGGATCACCACTGCTGCTCCTCTTCTTCTTCTTCTTCCTCCTCCCCCTCCATCCACAGCCATCACTCTCAATTTCTCTCTCAACCACAACAACAACAAGGGCATCTCTCAGAGTTAGTCATTTCAGTTCTGCCAATCGATTATTCTGGCTTTAAGAGGATTATCATAAAGGAACTGTCGGCTTCCAGAGGAAGTTTGTCGGCCGTGGGACCACACACACCCCTCGCTTCTCACTGGGGGGTTGGAGGGAGAGAGAGGGAGAAAGGGGTGTGTGTTGTGTTTGGGGGAGGTGGATTGTGACTTATGTGTGTGTGTGTGTGTGTGTGTGAGATCTCATCTTTAACACTCTTTGTGTTTGACATCTTCTCTCCTCAGGTGGCTCCTCCCCCCTCAGGCCCTGAACGCCTACTACCTCCCCAACAAGAACCAGATGGGTGAGTGAGTGTGAGTCTGTGTTAAACATACTGATGTATCTGTCCACACACACACACACACACACACACACACACACACACATGCAGACAGTCCGAGTCAAACGCTGCAGCTTCGTCCACTTCCTCATATCACATTCCCTCTGACCACTGACTTTCTGCTCACACACTGAACAAATCCCCCCAAAACCCCCCAAGGAAAAACAAGCTCGAACACCTTCCTGAGTTTTAACAGATCCAGTCCTGCGATGTCACCTCCTCCCTCCCTCTGTCGCTCCTCTCCTCCTCCTCCTCTCGGCTGCTGGATTAAATCTCTTGCTGAAAAATCGATGGTGTGTTCGTGGACTGATGCTGGAGGACGGGAGGAGTCAGACAAACAGTCATCAGTGGCCCTCACTTTGTTTTTTAACAAAACCATCCACACGCATCATTTCTCTCTCTCTCTCTCTCTCTCTCTCTCTCATTTCTTTATTCTCCTTTTCTTCCTTCAATCAAATGAACATGAAGCTGCGACCTCACGTCCTGTGTTACACATAGAGATTCAGGTTTGGTTTGAAGATAAAGAGACGAGGACAGAAGTTTAATTACAACTTGCTCCCAGACTGAATTGTTCGCTCTTTAAATGTTAAATCTTCACAATTATCAGTTTGTTTCATCTGTAAGTTTTTTTATTTTAGATTCGTGAACATACATGAAAAATACAAACACCTATGTTAGATCTGTGTGACGCAGTGTTTACCATAAACATGATATTGATTATCAGAGGGAGTGTAATATGTGAGCTGTCTAAGTTTAGCGTTTCAGCTAAATGCTAATATTTGCTGATTATAAGCAAAGTAAAGCTGAGACTTGTCGGAGCATCATTAACGTTTCAGTTATTTGGCTTTTCATGAAGCGAAAATATTGTAGAAATAAAAAGTATTTAAGCTGGTAATGTGTTTAAATCACAGAAACAGAGAGTCACAGATATTTAAATGGAAACAATATGAAGCATTAAAAAAGGTTAGAAGTGGAAAATGAACAGACTTTTTATACTTTTCTGCTTCACTGAACTCAGTTTAAAACTTAAAATCAAGGTTTTTTTCTTGATGAGATAAAATATTTATGATAAAAAACAGCAACAAACAAAGTTTAAGTTCAGAAAGAAACTTCGTCTTCACCTTGAAGTTCAGTCGACTCGTCACAATCAGCTCGACTCAGCCTGGATTTCAGAATAAAACACTCTGAGAAACCAAATCCTGCAAAGTGTCGGATGGTGGGTCCAGGTGGGCGGGGTTTTATGACCGCTTTGTTGTGACATCACAAAGTCACAGGACGTCCTGACGGCTGCTTTTAAGGCTCAGTGTCTGAATACCGGCTGTTTGACAGGATATCTGCTGCTTCACCAGGACTGATCGGCCGCAGATCCAGGGTTGTTGTCAGCAGCCGATCAGTGATACTGATGATTGATATTGATCACTGATGCAGACAGGAAGGTGTCTCACACTCTGGCTGTATGTGTATTTTCCTGTTACTCAGACAGATGATGTTTGGACCTTCAGGCCACTTCAGGAGCAGCAGCAGTAGTAATGAAGGCGAAGGCTCAGTGGGGCGTGGCCTAGATAACAGTGTCTGACTGTGGACGATCCTGAACGAAGCCTCAGGCCTGAAACCTCGCCACACGGAGTCAGAGGGCTGCGGTGGCGTCGGTTCAGGTTTAGATTTTCTAAGAGACATTAGATCATTTCACAGTAATAAAGATTCATCTTCAGTGAGAAACACCTGATCCACACACTAATGCAGGCCCAAAATCAGCGTTGCCATGGTAACGATCAGCTCGACAAGAAATAAAACAGGAAAACACGGCTCACAGTTTGTGGCTAATGCTGTTACGGAGAGAGCGAGAGCGTTTTTGGAGCAACATTTCTCTTTGTTTTGTTTCTGTTTTTTTTGTCCAAATCAGATTTTTATTTTCTTTCATTTTGTTCACTGTTGAATTTTCCTTGAAATAGTTGAAGACAAATATTTTGGACATATTTTCTGAGAAGTTGGATTCAGTTTCCTCGGTCGTCCATTGTTTGATTTCTTTAAAAAAAAAAAAAAAAAAAAAAAAGGCTTTATAATTTACCCAGAATTCCTTGCAGCACAGTTCATCTTAGGAAAGTCAAGAAGTGAAGTTGTTGTGTGCAGCAGATTTTGTCTGTTTGTTAGTTTGACTACTTGTTATATTTCAGCCACGGTCTCCGTCTGTCTCTGTGTTCAACATGTTTTCTAACTCTCCCCATAAGGAAAAACAACCAGCGGCTCTGATCAGAGTCTGAGTCACGTATTTGTGCTGAGATTTTCTGAGTCTGCTGACATCCTGTCAGGAGCCGACACCAGATCCTACTCTGATTTGGTTTTTTGCATTTTGGGTAAATGTCTCGTACGCAGAGGTCGTTCAATGTGCTGAACAGAAATAAAAGAAGCATTAGAAATAAAAAAAAAAAACAGAGAATATAAAACAGATTCAGTTCCAGTTTGTTTTTAAAGATGATCTATGTAAGTCCAGTCACTTTTCCTCCGTTCTGCTGACCCTCCTCTCGGCCATGTGCATTTGTTTTCAACAAAGAGAAAGCGATCAATAGAGAGGTGGATAACAATATTTATCATATGCTTGTAGTCTTATCTGTCATAAACAAGAGATTATGGATTACGCGACGTGTTTGTGCCGCCGAGACGAGAGCTGGAACACCGGGTCGGAGGCGCTGAACTTACAAGTTTGGTTTTCGGCCAAGAGACGCAGGTGGAAGACAGAGAGCCTCCGTTCTCCCTGTGACAAGTTACAAGTCATTTATTTAACCATCACATTTACTGAAGCTGTTTAATTGAGGTGAAAATGCAGCGTAGTTCCTCTTTAAATGACCTGGTGATGATTTTAATGAACTAAATGTCTTCACGCTCTCTGATGCCGCCGTCACAGGTTTGTCAGGGTTAAACGAGGCCTGGACTGATATATAATCTTCTGGATCTACAGTTTCTGTTTTACATAAACATCAGGCTGTTGGAGTCACTCGAGCTGCAGGAGAGAGAGAGAGAGAGAGAATATCCCCTCATGTTGTTTCTGTGTCTCTCTTCCAGTTTTTCCCGCCGGCATCCTCCAGCCCACTCTCTACAACCCTGAGTTTCCACAGTAAGTATCCTCTGTGCGTGTTTGTGTGTGTGTCTGTGTCTGGAGGTAACAACGTCTCCACAGCAACTGAAACAAAAGTCATTAAAGGCAGCGTCGGCCTGACAAGCCCCCCCCGCCCCCGGCTCCCCTCGGGTCCCCAAACACCTGATTAAACCAATTTAACTACCCACCAAGAGCTCAATTACAGGACAAGGTCCTGCTAATGGAGCAGGTGTCATTGAGAGGTCGCCGCCCTAAATTCCACTCCATCGACTCGTTTGATGATGCGTGACACAAAGATGGCCGCCCTTTCTCCGCCTGCAGCTTCTGTTGATCTGAAAAAAAGACAAAAAACTGGACAAAACAACTTTAAATATTTATATATTTGTGTAAAAATCAGAATATGAATACTTTATCTTCCAGGTGTGTGTTTCAGACAGACAGAGGCTGGTTGGATTTTTCACACGGGGTTCGTCGCCGGTAGTAAAAGTTCTGCTGATGTTTACGTTTTTTTTTTTTTTTTATGGCAGAGGAGAGGATCTTAAAAAATACATCGTCTCTACGTCTCAGGTTCGCATCATGTCTCCTCTCAGACATTCCCTCAAGGATGAACTGAGGAGATGTTGGAGGTCAAAGGTCAAAGGCAACTTCTTTATCATTATCATTAATATTTGATGCGTTAACTGTGACACAGTTTAACACACGTCTGCTGTAACTTTCTACAGTTTCACCCCGTTGACAAACCTGAGAACAACAGAAACACATTCAGGTTGAATAAACCTCAGGACGTTTGAACACAAACGCATCATTCGAGACTTTGTAGGGAACTTTCGTTTGTATATGTGAACGCACAGTTTTTCCACAGTGGAAAACATGTTTTAATTAACATTCACTCAGCGAACTGAAAATAATCAATATAATCAAAACCTATTTAAAATTTCTGAGCAGAGACGGAGGGAAACAAGTAAACAGCTTTGATACTAATATCAAAATGATAATAATGTGTTTCTCAAAATAAACTTTTTTGTTTTTCATTTTAACAAAACAGAAACTCAAAATGTGGCAAAACAACAACAAGCGCTCACTGTTGACACACGTCACTGATCAGCCACAAACAAAACTCTTTAGACCGTAGATATAGAAGATGTAGATAAAGATAATTCAAGATGCGAAACAGAAGCATAAAACTAGAAATAAAACACAGGTAATATATCAGAGCATCTTAAATCATCTATAGACAAACCCGCACTGTAACAAGTAGGTAAACAAATGATTAAACCATGATACTGAAGTGGAGAAGACCGAGTGTGATTGATTGATAAAAGGTCAATTCAAATACATATTGATACCTACAGTAAGACCTTGTTTCTCTTACAGACTGAACAGTGAATTAACCTTAAACAGATTATAAGGGCTCATGTTTGTCAGTTTGTTGAGTGCATGTCTCCTCTGACTCGTGCTGCTGTCACACGACTCTTCATCCAGTCTCTTCTGTCAACATTTCAGCGGTTGAGGAGAATGAAACCTCATCGTGGAGACGTGTTTGTTGTCTCAACTTCAACGCTCCTCTCTCAGGAGAAATGAAACGAGCCATAATCGTGTAATTACCGCTTCACACATTGTCTCACTTCAGCGCAGTTTTAACTCATTCATTAGAAAACCGACTTGTTTTTAACAGCTGCGTATAATTCATATTACTCCAGGCTGTTTATCATGGTCTGTCTATACATGTATAGATCCACTCTCTTTATTCAGTCAGTACAGTGTGAAGATCCACCTGAGACCACCTGATGCAGAAAGGTAATAGATCAGAAGTTACAGATACTGTACACATCAACACGTCAGAGCTCAGGCTGTTTCCATCATTACGATAAGAAACATCTGAATGATGAAAATAAAAAAAATAAAAACTCGTCGCAAGTAAGTTTGTGGCAGGAAAACGGCCAGGAAACAAGTCAACACAGTCTTTGTTAAGATGTTCACCGAGGAGCAAGTCTACTGAGTGTTATCTCGAATCAGTACACACAGTGCAGTCCAACGAGCTGCACCTGCTGCTTTCATACCTCAGCACACACACTCATACACACTCACACACACACACACACACACCTCCTCACAAATATGAGTTAATTAGACTTAGCAGCTTGTGTATTCAACATTAGCCGCCACTTCTGTGTCTTCATTAGAGGTGATCACCACCGCTGCCACTACCTGCTGCCATGCATGTTAATCAATTTTAATTAATGATTGGATTGGATTAAAGGAAGTGTGTTAGTGTGTGTGTGTGTGTGAGAGAGAGAGAGAAAGAGTGTGTGTGTACCTGTCCCCTTGAAGTTATTACTGCAGTAGCACTAACCTCCTATAAACTCCCACTCTCTTGCTGCCTCTCTCTCTTTCCCACACACACACACACACACACACACACACACCTCCACTATCACGTCGAGTATAATGAAGCTTCAATCAGCCAGTTAGTTTAGCGAGGGAGTCGGGCCCAGTGTGAAGCAGCATATCGACTAGCTGTCAGAAAGTCATTTTCAGACGTAGCCATGTGAATAGCCCCGAGCCTGCCCTCTCATCGCTCTCTATATCTGCATGTGCGCCGTCAGACAGCGTCGGTCAAGGAGAGGTGGAGCGACACACTGTCTTTCTCTTTATATTTTAGGAAGAGTGTGTGTATGTGTGTGTGGAGGTGGATATATGTATGTTGTAGAGATATCTGATGTTTTCTCATCAGTGTGAACGAGAAACCGAGGCATCGCTGCTTTTTCTTTTTTCTTTTCTTTTTTTTTTTATTCGATACCAATCTGAACTTGCACAGATCTGAAATTAGATCCCAAGTGCCACTTGTGTTTTATCAGGATTTGCTGAGCAGCATTAGCAATGAGGACACTGGGACAATACAAGGGAGAGGAAGCCAAAGTAATGTGATGAGATACAGCACCTGAATCAGTCACAAGGCCTGTGGTTCAGCCCTGAACTCACACAGCTGGGAGAAGAATAACAGTCACATATATATTTACTTTCTGATTAGATATAACAACTTAAAAACTCTAAACACGCTGCTGAAATAATAAACGTGGAGCTGTTTACAACATGCTTAAGAAATCTGAGGAGTGATTTGATATTTTGGGCAAATTATTATTATTTTTTTTTTGACTTTCTCTCTCTGTGAAATATGAAGCTACAGCCTGTGGCTAATTAGCTTAGCCTAAATTGCTCAGCTCTGCCCAAAGATGACAGGATTCAACTACCAACACCTAAAGCCCCCCACCTTAGCATATTAAATAATTTTGTTTGTTTGAACAATACAAAAAAGGCTTAGCTATCTTATTTATTTTTATCTCTTAATGTTTATGCTAAGCTAAACAAGCTGAGTCTGGTTTTAATTCACTATTTTCATCTTGTCATTTTGTTTTTGTAAAAAGGCTAATTACCTTGACACTGGGTAACTTGCTACACAGTTTACATGAAAAAAACAGAGAATAAATAATACAATGTTTAATGCTAAAATATCACACAGTGGCACAATTACGGTTAGCTAGTGAGTTAGCTAAATGACAGCGTTATCAGTTACACTGTAAAATCAATATAAGGCTTGCTAACACAAGGGCAACTGATAATGCTAAAACATAGCACAGTAGCACAGCTAAGGTTAGCTGGTTACAGAGTCTGCTGACTGACTCAGAAATATCAGTTACATAGAAAATTTCATGCAAAGCTTGCTAGCTAACATTAGCCATCATAAGTTGTGGTCATACTAGACCATGTCAAGCCATTAAAGCATTAATTGTTAATGCTAAAATATAGCACAGTAGCGCAGCTAGGGTTAGCTATATATTAGAAAAGTCTATGTAAGGCTAGCTAACATGAGATAACATTAGTGATGGATGGTTGTGGCCATGTTAAATAGGCTAACATTAGCTATCAAATGCTATCAGTCATATTAGACCAAGTAAGGCCGTAGCAACAAAATTCCTGAGAGTGTTAAACTGATGCAGGGTGTGTTTTATTGCTTATGAATTCAACTTTTCATAATGAATTAGATTAATTAGCTGTCTTCTTCCAAAATGCCATCATTTTGTTTTGAGTTAAGCTAATTTAAGATGTTTTTTTTAAAGCTCCAGTATATACCAGGAAAGTGTCACTTTTGTCAAATGATAGCCCATTTTTCTTTCCTTCTTGTTTCCAGGTCTCTGAACTACGGAGGAATAGGAGCCATCATCGGCCACGAGCTAACACATGGATATGATGACTGGGGTAAGGATGGCCACTCATCCTTCACCACTATTTGTCCATCATATGCATCACAACTAACACAGGCTACATCCCCAGCTTTCACCATTTTGAGTTGTGCACCCCTGTAATTGCATCGAACCATCCTATTTCACAGAAAGAGCAGGGGCTCCCTGATGATTTGTGTAATTTTATGACATTTGTAGGAAGCCACAATCTCTGACTTTTCATTTCCAGTCAAAAGTGCTGCTCTTTAATCTGCATCAACGGCATTTAATAAGATTGTGAAATTCCTGCCGGTCACCGACTGAAATGACTCTGAATGTGACTGGTAGGTTTGTGCACCAGCAGAGTCACAGCCGTTTATATTCTAATTATACAAATGAAGCTGTTGATCGGCTCACGAGCCGAGATCAAATCTGGATTTCAAACCTTTTTTTTTGTTGTTGCACAGATTGGTTAAAGGCGACGTGCTGGGCAGCTCTTTGGACTGTGAAGAGAAGTTGCAGGTTGTGTTGTCTCCATGCTAACTCCCCTGCCCTTTTGCCCCTCATCTTAGTGATGCAATGGTTCATGTCCATAGGGGGCCAGTACGACCGCCACGGCAACCTCAAACAGTGGTGGACGGAGGAGTCCTACAGGAAGTTCCAAAAGAAAGCCGAGTGTATCGTCAACCTCTACGATAACTTCACTGTTTATAACCAGAGAGTGGGTTTGCACACACACACACACATATAATCCGTATGATAGCATCACATACAGATTACAAATTTACATACACTTTCTCAAATGCATTTGAATTTCAATACAGAAGATAGTTCACAAAATGTTGCTGTTGAATTGTTGTATAAGAAATGCAGGATCCACTGAAAAACAGAATATCTCAGTCTCTGCAGCTTCAGTTTTTAATCTTCAGCTTTAAAAGAATAAATCACTAAAGTACAATTTTGATAGATTTATAGGAGAGCGTGTGGTGCGGTGGTGTCTTGGCAGGTCATTCATAACTAATATTCACAATGTTCTTTGTACTTAAATGGTCAGATGTGAAGGAGGATGCAGCAGACTGTCTGATTTCTATTTGTTATGCTAAGCTAAAGAAGACCACCTGCACCAGCCGCTTCCTGCCAGACGTCTCTGAAGGTTTTCTGTCTGTGTGTTTAGGTGAACGGTCGACTGACGCTGGGGGAGAACATAGCAGACATGGGCGGACTGAAGCTGTCCTACTATGTAAGTAACACCATTGTTGTAAAAACACTGTGGCTGCGCAGCTTCACACAACATAAATATTAGCCCCTGTTCTTCATAAGTACTCTGGTACAAAAGATAAAAGATAAACATTTAACTGAGACCCCCCGCCCGCCCTCCCTCCCCTCGTCGTCGTCCTCCTCCTCCTCTCTCTTTGAGTGTGTCTGGACAGCAGAACATCTGGGCTGCTGCATAATTCAGCTGCATATTGATCGTCAGTGGTCGACTCCTGTTTGTTGAAGAAAGGAGAGGGGAGACAAAAGTACAAAGGGAATAGATAAATGCTTTTAAATAAGTGATAGCATCAAAATGCAGCAGTCACAATGAATGATGGTTAGTTAAAACGTGTGTGTGTGTGTGTGTTTGTGTCCAGGCCTATCAGAAGTGGGTGAGGGAACACGGTCCGGAGAGGCCGCTGCCTGGGCTCAGGTACACCCACGAACAGCTGCTCTTCATCGCCTTTGCACAGGTACAGTCGCCTCCTCCTGATTGATTGATTGATTCACTGCCATTGTGTCATTATATTTCTATGTTGAGTCATTTGAGCGCTCTCAGTCACAGAGAGCAGGTAGGAGTTATATATTATCCCAGCATCATCAGCTGATGGATGCAGCAGCCACTGGAGGGACTGCTGATGACAGTGCAGCGTCTCTAAGCACCAGACCACCCCTGCTACTCATCATTTCAGTTCAGTGGTGTGATTGAAATTCATGGCTTAATGTAACCGTGGTGAAATCCAGACAGAGGTTTTTTTTTTTTTAATGTTTTTTTATCCCTTTCTTTTAAAAACTCTTGTCTAAACGATCTGATCTGAGAATCACTTCAGCTGGTGTTTCCATGTTGAGTGAAAAGCTGAAGACGATCAAACACCTGTGTGTTCACATATAAAACCCAGCAGGCGGCAGACACACTACATCAACACAAACACGTAGCACTGTGAAGTAAATGTTGATGTGATATGTAGGATAATAAAACCATCAGTGTTCAGGTCTGTTCCTCGAAGCTTCACATTGACTCTGCTCCTGCTACAAAACGAAGAACAGAAGATAGATAGAAAGGTGTCCGCAGGTTTCTACAGGTAGTGGAGGTGGGCGTCGGTGAAACTACCACCGTAAAGGTGAAGGCAGTTAGAGACACTGACTTAATGGACCAGGCTCTGTCCCTGACGTCTCTCTGTGGACAACACTCACTCGTTACTTCTGCTCTGGTCTCAACACTGAGTTCAGTGTTTTCAACTAATCCTCCTCTTGTTTCCCGGGTTACCACCAGACCGATGTCCGCAGACTTTAAAAACACCGTTGACACTAATAAACAAAAGATTCATTGTCTCATATTTAAATGTCCTACAGCAGCTGTGTTCAGTGGCTCCAACATCAACACATCTGTTGCCTCTGAAATGTTAATTATCCAACTAGAAACAACTAAAGAGCCGCAACTGTTGAATATTGTAATTATTGATTATTAATCCTCTCAGTGTTTTCTCAATAACTGATCAGTGAAATGACAGGAAATGGCCAACAGATGCATGCAGCAATGCATTGTGTCACTTTTTGTGCTTATAAACTAAGTATATTAGTACTAGTACTAGTAGCAGTACAGTAACAGTAGTAGTGATAGGAGTAGTAATAGTATCCCTGTCCTGTCCTGTCGTGTCTGTGCAGAACTGGTGCATGAAGAGAAGATCTCAGTCCATCTACCTGCAGCTGCTGACGGACAAACACGCTCCAGAGCACTACAGGTACAGATAACCAACCAATAATCAATCAATCACGCTCATCAATATGTCACATTTATTCAAATACACTTACCAGTACATTTAAATGACCACATGAAGTTCTGTGGATGTGTTTCCTCTCTGCAGAGTCATCGGCAGCGTGTCCCAGTTCGACGAGTTCGCCCGTGTGTTCCACTGTCCGAAGGGAACTCCCATGAACCCTGTGGAGAAGTGCTCTGTGTGGTGACCTCTCCGCCCGGCTTGTTGACCTTTAGGATGACCTCGATCTTCATCATGACATCATGACACACACACACACACACACACTTCTCCTGTCCTACATCACGCTCTCATTGGATGTTCTGTTCAGACTCTTCCTGCCTCTGAAGGACACGAGGTGGAAAATGTTTTTCAACCCTCACGACGTCTTCAGTTCACAAGTGTCCAAACGACAGCATGGGTCACATGACCATCACCACCATCATGTACATACATATTATTTGGTTACATATATTTTTCTATGTTTAGGTTTATTTTCAGATCATCTATTTTTGTATCTTAGCGTATATATCACACACATTATCTGTAGGACTCATGAGCTGTTTGTGTTTTTTTTGCTTTTTTATTAAACGACTCGTTTCTGCTCCGTGTAGCATCAACTAGAAAAACTTTAGCAGCAGCAGCAGCACCAACAACAACAACAACAGTGACTTCAGTCCTTGTTGAGGACAGTTTGAACTGAACTGGGATCAGCAGCAGCATCCTCGTGCCTGTCCCCCCCCCCAAAAAAAAAACAAACAAACAAAAAAAAAAAACCTTGGTGTTCTCTCACTTTGGGTATTGAGAGTTTAATTTGTGTCACAGTGGCGCCCTCGTGTGGCCGCAGAGAGTGATGGTCACTGTTCAGCTGTCAGTTCTGACTGTTGTATCGTTTGCCTGCACTGGTCTCTCTCTCTCTCTCTCTCGTTGCTGTGAGTGTTTGTACGGTTTTTAAGATTTGTCAACTTTTTTTAAAGAAGAACAAAACAAAAAAACAAGAAGAAGAACAAGAAGGAGGAGGACGAGGAGGAAGAGGAGTCGGACTCTCGGTGGATGTTTCTTCTCAGGATTCGTAGCTAAGTCTGCTGGGACAAGATGAAGCTCTGCTCTCGGATTATTTGGCATCTTGTGTTTTCCTGATGACACGTGAACGCTACACACATTCACTACTAATTTCGCCATGATAAAAGTGCAACTGCGGTCACATGAAGAATCATAACATTTCTATACAAACAAAAAAAACTACTTTTGTATAAAGAATCTGTTGATATATAAAAGAAGAAAAAGAAACCGAGTCTTTGTACAGTGGAGAAGTCTAAAACAAGATGTTATGGTTGTACAGTTTGTTCTGATGAGAGTGCATGTTTCCTCTCCGGGCCAACGTACACTTCTGACCGCTGTGTATGGAGGATAACACACACGTGTCTGACGCTACAGCTGCTGGTTCACATGTGGCTGCTATCTCTTCCTCTCTGTTGGTCACTGTTTAATGTTTGAATAAATACAAATGATCACTGTGCTCAGGTGTGTGTGTGTGTGTGTGTGTTGGTCATTATCAGTGCGGATGTGTTCTCAGCTGTGTCCTGTGTCCCTCAGCCAGGTGTCTCGTGCCCTCCCAGCGCTGGATGGTCGACGTCCATCGCTCCCACTCCACCTCCCCCTGGTCTGAGATCTGCAGCAGGAACCAGTTCACACACAGTGACATCACCAGTTAAACCAGTTACAATCCACAGATCTCTCCAGAGTCTCAGTGACAGTTCCTTCCTTTACCTGTGGTTGCTTCAAGTGTCCGCACAGAAACATGAGCCGAGATACATTCACTGTCATATTCAAATATAGTTAAACTGTGTTTTCGTTAATTAACAAGATTCAGTTCATGCTCTGTGGAGACTGGTCCTTATTTTCTTGCCCTGAAACACAGAACCTGGTTGTTTGTTGTTTATTCAGATACAAACACAGAGCTTGTTAATCCACAAGCACCTGATCGACAGGACGAGTTCACAGCTGCCAGATGTTCCTCTGCTTTGTTAAAGGCAGTTATTTTGTCCAGTGTTGGATTCAGTGACATTAATGATGATTTGATATTTATCATATTATATGAAAGTCATGAGTTTATGAAGCAGCTTTGTCCTGGTTCACTTCATTCAGACTCATTTGATGCCTGGTTGTTCACAATAAAAGCCTTCTTTCTCTGATCCAGTTCATTAAACACTCCTCAAAGTAGGTTATAAATGAAAGGTCAAAGGTCACATCTGCGGGCGCACAGTCTGAACCTACGGAAAAAGATTAGGGCCTTAACTTTTAACTTTTAACATTTAGCTTTTAGCTTTTAGCTTTTAACTTTTAGTTTTTAGTTTTAAGTCTTTAGCTTTTAGCTTTTAACTTTTAGTTTTTATTTTTTAGCTTTTAGCTTTACTTAAAGTTTTTAACTAAAAGCTTTTAACTAAAGTTATGCTTTTAACTTTTAGTTTTTAGGTTTTACCTTTAAGCTTTTAACTTTTAGTTTTTAAAATTTAGTTTTTAGTTGTTAGCTTTTAGTTTTTAACTTTTAGCTTTTAACTTTAAGCTTTTAACTTTTAGTTTTTAGCTTTTAACTTTTAGTTTTTAGGTTTTAACTTTTAGATTTTAACTTTTAGTTTTTAACTTTAAGCTTTTAACTTTTAGTTTTTAGCTTTTAACTTTTGGTTTTTAGTATTTATCTTTTAGGTTTTAACTTTAAGCTTTCAGGTTTTAGTTTTTAGTTTTTAGTTTTTAACGTTTAGCTTTTAACTTTTAGTTTTTAGTTTTTAGGTTTTAACTTTTAACTTTTAGTTTTTAGCTTTTAGGTTTTAACTTTTAGCTTTTAACTTTTAGTTTTTAGCTTTTAACTTTTAGCTTTTAGTTTTAAGTTTTCAACTTTTGGCTTTTTAGTTTTTAGCTTTTAGGTTTTAACTTTTAGTTTTTAATTTTTTTAGCTTTTAGCTTTTAACTTTTAGTTTTTAACTTTCAGTTTTTAGTGTTTAGCTTTTAACTTTTAGCTTTTAACTTTTAAGTTTTAGTTCTTTAGTTTTTAGCTTTTAATTTTTAGTTTTTAGCTTTTAGCTTTTAACTTTTAGTTTTTAGCTTTTAACTTTTAGTTTTTAGCTTTTAGTATTTAACTTTTAGCTTTTTTAATTTTTAGTTTTAACTCTATAGCTTTTAGCTTATAGTTTTTAGTTTTAAGTCTTCAGCTTGTAGCTTTTAACTCTTAGTTTTAGTTTTTAGCTTTTAGCTTTAAGTCTTTCGCTTGTAGCTTTTAGTTTTTAATTTTAGCTTTTAACTTTTAGTTTTTAGTTTTAAGTTTTAGCTTTTAGCTTATAGTTTTTAGTTTTAACTTAGCTTTTAACTTTTATCTTTTAGTATTTAGCTTGTAGGTTTTAACTTTTAGCTTTTAACTTTTAGTTTTTAGCTTTTAACTTTTAGCTTTTATTTTTAAGAATTTAGCTTTTAGTTTTTAAATTTTAGCTTTTAACTTTAAGTTTTTAGTTTTAAGTTTTAGCTTTTTAGCTTATAGTTTTTAGTTTTACTTTTAGAAAAAAGTTAGAATTCTGAGTTTTAAAGTCAGAATTCTGAGTTTTAAAGTCAGAATTTGGAGAAAAAAAAGTCAGATTTCTGAATTTTAAAATCAGATTTTGGAGAAAAAAGTTAGAATTCTGAGTTTTAAAATCAGATTTCGGAGAAAAAAAGTTAGAATTCTGAGTTTTAAAATCAGATTTCACAGAAAAAAGTCAGAATTCCGAGTTTTAAAATCAGAACTTTGGAGAAAAAAGTCAGAATTCTGAGTTTTAAAATCAGAATTTAGAGAAAAAAAGTCAAAAATTTGAGTTTTAAAATCAGATTTTGGAGAAAAAAGTCAGCATTCCGAGTTTTAAAATCAGAACTTCGAGGAAAAAAAGTCAGAATTCTGAGTTTTAAAATCAGAATTTAGAGAAAAAAAGTCAAAATTTTGAGTTTTAAAATCAGATTTTGGAGAAAAAAGTCAGCATTCCGAGTTTTAAAATCAGAACTTCGAGGAAAAAAAGTCAGAATTCTGAGTTTTAAAATCAGAATTTAGAGAAAAAAAGTCAAAATTTTGAGTTTTAAAATCAGATTTTGGAGAAAAAAGTCAGAATTCTGAGTTTTAAAGTCAGAATTTGGAGGAAAAAAAGTCAGAATTCCGAATTTTAAAATCAGATTTCGGAGAAAAAAGTTAGAATTCTGAGTTTTAAAATCAGATTTCAGAGAATAAAGTTAGAATTCTGAGTTTTAAAGTCAGAATTCTGAGTTTTAAAATCAGAATTTGGAGAAAAAAGTCAGAATTCTGAGTTTTAAAGTCAGAATTTGGGGGGAAAAAAAGTCAGAATTCCGAATTTTAAAATCAGATTTCGAAGAAAAAGTTAGAATTCTGAGTTTTAAAATCAGATTTCAAAGAGAAAAGTTAGAATTCTGAGTTTTAAAGTCAGAATTCTGAATTTTAAAATCAGATTTCGGAGAAAACAGTTCGAATTCTGAGTTTTAAAGTCGGAATTCTGAGGTTTAAAATCAGACTTGAGGAAAAAAGGTCAGAATTCTGAGTTATAAAATAAGAATTTGGAGAAAAAAGTCAGAATTCTGAATTTTAAAGTCAGAATTCTGAGGAATAAAAGTCAGAATTCTGAGTTATAAAATCAGAATTTGGAGAAAAAAGTCAGAATTTTGAGTTTTAAAATCAGATTTTGGAGAAAAAAGTTAGAATTCTGAGTTTTAAAGTCAGAATTCTGAGTTTTAAAAGTCAGAATTCTGAGGAAAAAAAGTCAGAATTATGAATTATAAAATAAGAATTTGAAGAAAAAATTCAGAATTCTGAGGAAAAAATCAGATCAGAAAAAAGTCAGAATTCTAAAATCAGAATTTGGAGAAAAAAGTCAGAATTTTGAGTTTTAAAATCAGATTTCGGAGAAAAAGTCAGAATTCTGAGTTTTAAAGTCAGAATTTGGAGAAAAAAAGTCAAAATTCAAAATTTTAAAATCAGAATTCTGAGGGAAAAAAGTCAGAATTCTGAGTTTTAAAATCTGAATTTGGAGGAAAAAAAGTCAGAATTCTGAGGAAAAAAAGTCAGAATTCTGTGTTATAAAATAAGAATTTGGAGAAAAAAGTCAGAATTCTGAGGAAAAAAAGTCAGAATTCTGTGTTATAAAATAAGAATTTGGAGAAAAAAGTCAGAATTCTGAGTTTTATAATCAGATTTCGGAGAGCAAAGTCAGAATTCTGAGTTTTAAAATCAGATTTCGGAGAAAAAAGTCAGAATTCTGAGTTTTAAAGTCAGAATTTGGAGAAAAAAGTAAGAATTCTGAACTTTAAAATCAGATTTCGGAGAAAAAAGTCAGAATTCTGACTTTTAAAATCAGATTTCGGAGAAAAAAGTCAGAATTCTGAGTTTTAAAATCAGAATCTGGAGAAAAAAGTCAGAATTCTTAGGAAAAAAAAGTCAGAATTCTGAGTTTTAAAATCAGAATTTGGAGAAAAAAGTCAGAATTCTGAGTTTTAAAATCAACATTTGGAGAAAAAAGTCAGAGTTTTGAGTTTTCAAGTCAGAATTTGGAGAAAAACATTAGAATTCTGAGGGAAAAACGTCAGAATTCTGTGTTTCAAATCAGAATGTGGAGAAAAAAGTCAGAATTCTGAGGAAAAAAAAAGAGTCAGAACTCATTTTTTTTCTACGGTGGCCCTAATCATCTTCCATATGAACAGAGTAGAGTACAGAGTAGACCTAGAAATAGAATCCACTTCTATTCTCTGATTCATTTAATCACCACAATTGAAATCCTTCTTTAATAAACTTTTCTTTTTATTTATAGATTTTTCACTGAATATCTCAGCTGATGTCAGATTTCTGTTTTTCACTGACTCGTCTTCTTTTATGAACAATATTTGTTTTTGTTTTTTTGCTCAGTTTGTTTCCCTGAACTGGAAATAAGAAAGTCAAGTCTGAGGACACTCACCTGTTTGGAGTCAGTCAGCTCATTCTGATGCTGGATCCTGACGCTCTCCTCTGACCTCTGTTCACGCACAGTGACAGAAACATTCATCTTTTAGAGCCGAAAAATAAAAAACAAGGCCAGAAATAAACTCAAGTTTAAGAGTCTGTGGCTGGAAATACGGTCCCAACTAAAGCTGCACAAATAATCAGATGAATGTATGTAAACAAATTCATAATGAGGCCATGTGCAAGATCCAAATCACAAAAGCTGCACTGTTTTATACAGTGAAAGGTAAAACATGTCATAACACTGTGCCCTGGACAATAAATCATATTCATGGAAATATAAAATATTTTTGCTACATGTAAACAGGATCTAATCTACCTCCTCCTCCTCCTCGTCCTCCTCCTCGTCCTGCTCCTCCTGCAACCCTCTGCTCCAGCCTCTCTGTGTGGACACCACCCTCTCCAGGTCACACACCCTCTGCTGCAGCCTGTCGTTGGCCTCAGACAAGTCTCCTGATCTGGTCGACGAATCCTCAACTGTCACTTTTAGCTTCAAAAGGAAAACAGGGAATTCATAAAAAAAAAAAAAGATAAACAAATAAACCTGAGGAGAGGAGGAGAGGAGCTGGTGTGCCTTTTAAATTAATTTCACATGGATGAATCATTGGCTAATTAATTCAGAGCAAAGTATAGATGCAGTAAACAAACACAACTTGTGATGAGGAGTCTGGCAGCCGCTGCTGTTTTGTGCACAGCATCAAAGAAGAAGAGCACAGTTGGAGGTGAGGATTGTCAATAGGGATTATGTATATCCATACATATTTACACACTTCAGTAAATCTCTCTGCAGTTTTTTTGGCTGCAGCCTGCGGCTCCTCGTACTTCAGTCCTGTTTTGGACGTCTTTCCCTCACGACTTTGACATTGAGACGCTGTTTAATCAGCGGCTTCACGCGCTCATGTCACTTCAACAGGATTTACAGCTGATATCAGTGGAAATGTCTTTTAATAAGAAATAAAAAAAAAAAAAAAAAAAAAGTGAGCGCACCCTGGTACCTGGGAGATTTCTCTGAGCAGCGTCCTCATGCTGCGTTCACAGTCGCCTGTACGCTGTAGTTTTACAGCTCCCAGCTCCTCGCACAGTCGACTCACCTGTGTCTGAGCCTCATGCAGCTCTTTTTCTCTGTAATGACACACACACACACATGTTCATACACACACTGTTACTGTGGAGTGTGTGTGTGTGTGTGTGTGTGTGTGTGTGTGTGTGTGTGTCAGATGGTCCACCTCAGGCTGATGGTGGCCTGGTATTGGTCTCTGCTCTGCTCCAGTCTGCTGTGTAAACTGCTGTTGGTGTGAACAGCCTGCTGCAGCCTGTGGGCCAGCTTCCTGTTGTCAACGGTGACCGTATCCAAGGCCCGCTGCAGGGACTCCAGCTGGAGGGATGTCACACACACACACACAGTTTTAATCATACTGAATTTGGTCAACATAACTAGATAAACACCTGACGGTGACCCATGGCGCCTGTACATACACGATACAAGCTCATACGTTAACAGATATTTTAGCTTGATGAATAATAAAAGTAAACACTTTATTTTTATCTTGCTTCATTATAATTATCTTGTGTTATTATTTTATCACAACCTATTATCACTCCCTCTCTTTAGTGCTCTGTAATGTGACGCAGTTTGAGTTGCATTTAATGTATAAAAGGTGCTGTTAAAAATAAAGGTTATCATTATCATCATTAGAATTATTATTATTATTATTATACCAACATATAAGTTTGTGTAATATGCCTATATTGCCTATATATCATGTATGTTACATGAATTTAAACCCATCACAAAGTCAGTCAGTGTTTGTCCACATTATATATTAGATAGATACACATGTATGTTTACATTCAATAAGAAATAATAAAAAATACATAGGTAAACATGCTGAGTTGTGATTTGACTCCGGGTATATGATGAAAAACTATATATATTCTTGTCCATCGTATCATCAAATTAATATTGATCATTATAATAATGATAATGATATGATAATTGATGATATGAGTGTGACAGCACAGTATAAAAAGCCTGTGTGAGTAGAAACAGTGTGTTTTCTCACAGCTCCGTTGTTCTCAGAGTGAGAAGACGTCAGGAGTCTCTGGAGCTTCTCCACCTCCTCCTGGTGTTTCCTGATTTCTCTCTGAGCCTTTAGCCTGACGCAGAGCAAAAACAACATGTGACACCACCACTGACACAAACAGATAATCAGGTGTAAATAAAAACCGACGTGTTCGGCGTTCACCTGTCCTTCAGGTTGACCAGCTCCTGCTCCTGCTGCAGACGGACTCTGGTGTTGGAGGTCAGGATGTGTCCGAGGCTTTGACTTAATGAGACGCTCTGTGAGGTCTCCAGCTCGCTGGTCTGCAGCAGGAGACAGGTGGTGATACAGAGGAGGGCAAATTTGTTCATGTGTATATGGGTGGGATTTATAAAGAGAGAGACATGAGTTGAATGAGTGAAGGAGAGTAATATCATCCTGCTGGAAATGTGCTGATTTATCACATATGTTTTTGGCTTTTTTGTTGTTTTTGTTGTTTTTTTTAATCTTCTTATTTTGCACGTTTATCCCACTGTGCACAACCACATGGAGCAGGACTGTAAACGTCATTATACGTCTGTTACAGTGACAATAAAACACAGTTTGATTCTGATTTAGTTCAACTGTTGTACCTTAAATTTCCCACCCTGGTAAGCAAACTTGTTCTTCTCATTCAGCTCCTTCGGCATCTGGTTTGCCTACAGACACACACATCATTAGATTAACAATACAATACGACACAACACGATATGATACAATATGATACGATATGACACAACATAGTCGATAACGATGCGCAACTGACTACAATATGTTATGATACGATACACTAAGACACAACATGACACAATGATGATACAATACGATAGGATACGTTACAACACGACACAATATGATACGAAACGATATGATAGATTTCATTAGCAATAAACAACAATAAAAGTATAAAAAAAAATATGTATTTAAGCAGAAGAGTAAAAAAAGCTACGACTACGTACATAATATACAAAACTTAGAGAATTGGACTTAAATATAAAAAGTACTTATTAATGACAAAGACATTGCACATGCACATTGCACACCTGCTGCTGCTGTGAAGTTGCCACATTTCCCATGAGCCTCTTGTTCTCTTCCTGCTGACGCTGCAGGGCTGAGCTCAGAGATCCAACCTCCTGCTGTTGGTCACATGTTCACAGGTTCACAGCACAAACAGAGAGGCAGCAGCATCATGACCGGTCATAGTGTGAGTGTGTGAAGTACCCGCAGAGCTACAGAACAACAGCTACGATGGTTTCTGACCTGAGCGTCGCTGAGTTGTGTCTCCAGACGTTTCTTCTCACCCTCCAACTTGGTAACAACGAGACACAACTGTAGACAGGAGGAGACACTCTAAGGAGGACGTCTTGGTGCAGCTCTTCCCATCATGCAGCATTTTGTTGAAAGTACCTGATCCTTTGAACCTTCCAGCTCTTTCCTCGTGGCGTCCTGCTCTCTCCGGACCGCGCTCAGCTCCACCTGCAGCCGGTCGATGGTTTGCTGTGCAGTGGAGCAGCTCTGCAGGAGACCAGCGTGTGCAACTTTCAGCTTCTCTCTGAAAGACAGATTAATTCTGTAGAGAAAAAGTTTGCACAGGTTTTTTCCTTGACTGTTTTAACAAGCATCAGTGTTTCTTCCAGCTTCCTGAGGCCGAAGCCGTTATTGTCAGCGACCAGGTGAGACAGGTTTCACCAACGAAACCTGAAGATCCTCCAACATATCAGAGGCTGGATGAGACTGAATCTGATTTTTTAATAAAGGACAAAAATCAGACATCTGTCTGCGGCATTAGAAACCAATATATCTGTCTGACCCTCCTGCTCTCAGGTGTTAATATTTCCTCCTCGCCCACCAACATGTGCTCCTCCTCCCTGATGATGATCCGTCTGTGAGCTTCGTCTAAAAACCAGATCTTTGTCGTTCATGTGAAGAGTCTGTGCCGCAGCGGGAAATAATCTGGTGTGTGTCACAGTGAGGGACGGTTAAAGTCTGGTAAATGTGAGTGACGGGTATCAGTGACCTACAGTGGAGCTCACACGATGTCACAGAGCTACAGCAGAACTCATGTGATGTCATTGTCAGATACAGTAGACCTGTTACACACACACGGCATCATCATTACACCGATGTGTCATCAGCATCGACACCTCAGCGCTGTGACCTGTGACCTAAGTGCTGACTGAGTGATGTCACTGCGGTCCACAAGTTGCATCAGACTCACAGCTCCTCCTGCAGGTGAACGTTGTGTGTCAGCGCCACCTGCAGCTCAGTGTGAGCGTTACGTGCTGTCGCCCTCAGCAGCTGCTCCGCCACTCGACTCCTCTCAGCCTGGACGACATGACATCACATGACATCAGCATATATGGTGTATTACAAATGGTGGTTGTTGCAGTCACCGATCCTTTGTTCTCTTACCTCCAGCTCTGTCTTCAGCTCAAACATGTGGGACTCCTTTACCACTGAGAACCAAACAGAAACTAAACATCAGCATGTGCAGCACTGTGGGAAACAGATGATGCATGAGTCCGACTCCTGCACCTACAACAGTGTTTATACTGGAGCTGGAAATTAAAACAATCACACAAACAGATAAATAAGTGAGAGTGAACTTCAGCCTTCCCCACAGCACGCAGCAGGATCACAGGGAGCGGCCCCCACCTCCTGGGAAATACACTCCTAATGGTCTGTTGAATATAAACACTGCAGCTCTGTCTGGATGTAATAAGAACCTCTAATTGCACTAATTAACACGTTTTATATATTTATTTTGGTAATGCATTGACGTGGTGCTGTGGGAGGCTGGACAGAGTCAGGCTGAACATTACCTTCTGTTTCCCGTCTGTGTTGTGCTAAGCTAACCGGATGCTAACTGCAGGTGATTCCCCACAGTGTCAAACTGCACCTATGCAAAATATGTAACTTTTAAAACTTTTGTACTGACACCTGCCACATGCTCTGTGTAAACTGCAGTCTCTCTGTTGTCATTAGTTGTTAGTGGGAAAATGACCTGTTGCTTCTGAGACTTATTAAAAGAGAAATGTCAGATATTCTTCAGTGTCACATTCTCAGAGAGTTTGCTGCTGTTCTCTGTACTTTTTCTGGGTTTAATCAAGAAAACCAGCGATTCTAAAGACGTCACCTTGGGTTCTGACAAATGATGATGATTATTTTTAATTATTGTTCTTAGCCCACTTCTGACTCATGCTGATATTTTATACATGATGAGATCTTGTCTTTAACAGTGTGGAACAGCTGTCACGCTCCTGAGTGACGGCCTGACCGCATCCTATCATCATGAAGGTGACCGAAATAACTTGTAACTGTCTGCGGGATCAGCATCTGTGTTATACAACTTATTTGCAATGAATCTCCACACAACGTGCAGCGGGACTGAGCGACTGATTTACAGGAGCTGCATCAACATCTCTGATACCTCTTTGTTTTGTTGTTGAGAGTGGGAATGTGGTTTTGGAGGAGGGTCCTGGACCTGTGTGATCAGATCATAGACAGTCCTAACTATTGACCCTAATGGTTTTATAATGGTAACCCTTATAGCATGTCGTTACCCAACATCTGCTTCTAGACTTCTCGTGGATGAAGAGAACGACCTTTTACTTTGTCTGAGGAAAGAAAAGTTACATCACTAAGAACAAAGTCGACAGGGTCTGCGACATCTGGAACATCTGTCCCAACTTGCTGAAACCTATTAATATTATAACTGAAGGATGGTACGATGAACTGAAGTGCCTCCTTGTTCTGTACTTGTGCTCTTCTTGAGTCTTGTTAAGTCAATCAGTGTGAAACTTGACAGACAGCTGGTGAGATGTTCTGTAATTTGATGTGTGATGGTGTCAGCGCTCACCTGTCTTTTCCCTGAGACGCTGACAGAGCTCCTCCAGCCGTCGGCCTCTGTCTCTCTCCTCCTCCAGCTGCTGCCGGCCGGTCTTCACCTCCGCGGACAGGAGCCGGCCCTGGGACTGCAGCAGCAGAGTCTGGGAGGTCGGAAAACAGACGGCGATGTCAGCTGCTGTCAATCATCGTCGCTCTCTCATCAATGTGCGTGGACCGTCCTATGATCCTACCTGTCTCTTCTCCACCTCCAGCGCTCCCTCCATCTCCTCGAGCCACCGCAGCAGCTTCCTGCGAGAGTTCACGGCTTTGGCCGAGCGAGCGGCTTCCTGCCTCATCTGCTCTTTCATCTGAGGATTAGACCGTGTTCAGTGGGTCAGTGCTGACATCATATACGTTTGACAATAGACAAAAGTGTTACAAAAAAAGAGAGAGGACACAAACCTCCTTCATTTTCAGACTCATCTCTGCTTTGACCGACTTCAGCTCCTGAGCAGCTGCAGCCACGTCCATCTGGTCCATCTGGTCAGAGGTCAGAGTGTATAAAGTGTAACACATGCACATTTGTTTTATGACTTGTTACTGAAACACTGTCCAGTTTACAGAACAATGGAGAGGCGTTCAAGAACATGGTAGATACAGAAAGTGAACAACATTAAAAGAAGGTTAAAAGAAAGAAGAGAGAGACGACTCTTCATACTGAAAGTTATCTGAATCATTTATATAACGGTGACTGTCAGACCCATCATCATCCCATCCAGCAGTGATGATGCTTCTATAATGAAAATGGTGAATTAAATGTCACACTATAACCAAATATAGTGTTACCTTGGCAACAGTAGCCGCCTCCACCGTCTCCTGCAACCCCTGCACCTCAGCGCGAGCCTCGTCTCTCTCCCGGTGGGCCTGCTGGAGCTGCTGCCTGAGCCTCATCACCTCCCTCCTGCAGGCCTGCTGCTCCTCCTCGGCCTCTTGCTGCAGCGCCGCCAGCTCCTGCTTCACATGAGCTACAGCAGGCAAAGAGACATACCGTCATACCTGCATATCTGCAACTGTGACAGTTTTTGCAAAATCTTGAACAATATCTTAAGAGTTTTTGAGAAGACATGTTCAGATTCAGGATCATATTTGAAAATATCTGTGTAACTTCATCTCCAGATTTTGGATATTTTGCATAACTCTAGTTTTGTCATAGTGGACTGTGTCATGTTTGTTTCCTGTAACAAACCAGTACAGTTAGCCTATTGGGATCACTAATAATTACTTTTATGTTAGTTAATCATATAAAACCATTACCTGAGTGAGACGGGTCCAGGTCTCTCTCAGTCTCCAGACGGAACAAGGTGAGTTTGAGGGTCTGCAGCAGACTTTCCATGCGGCTCACGCGGCTCACCAGGGAGTCACGCTGCGTGGCCGCCATTATCTCTGCCGGGCCCAGTATGTCCTCGCTGGTGACTCCCAGTGCACCCATGCTTCTAATAATCCCCTGGGCCTCCTCCTCGGCCAGCAGCAGGCGGCGGTGCAGGAGGTCCAGATGCTCCGGGTCACTGAGGGACATCATCCCCAAACAAGGTGACTGGGTTCGGGCAACTTTTTCCAGCCACTGTCGCTTCACTTCAAACACATTTGTGTAGTTTCCAAAGCTGGACGTTCATTTGAACTACTATTACATTAGCTAGTGTCATCCATACACATTTAAGAAGACGGCAAATGAAGCACGCGCTCCTAGTTTTCAGCACCATTTTTTTTTTTTTTTTACAATTAAAAGTAAACAAATCACAGCGACGTCGTAGTTCAAGTTGTTTGAACGAAACAAACGTAAAAAAGCTAAATAAAACTTAAATATTCGTGACGTCAGATGAAATAAACGCAGGAACTGTGACATTATTTTGTTTTAAAGTTTTAAAAACATGTCTGTTTCAGCTTTTTACCGTAACCACCGCTGCTTCCGGGATCCGTCTCCATAGCGACGTGTCAAACAGTTTTCCTGCTGCGTTCAGGAACCACCGGAAACATCACATCCGACGAAGATCGGCGACAAAACTCGGCGAAAAAGTTGTTGTCAGTTAATTACGATCTCTGACAATCATGTAATTTGATATTTTGATAAGAATATATCTTATCCTGAGTTATTTCACTTCCATGAGTTATTTTGCGGACGAACTGCAGCGGCCTTGGTTGAAATTTATGACGAAGGAAGTGTTTTTTCGTTCTTCAGGAAAGCAGCTGTCAGAATAGCAGATAAATCCGTCAGTAAAACTCAGTACAGTTCAACACCATTAACTACAGATCTCTGTAGAGAATATAATACCAACTCAACAGTGTATATATATATATATATATATATGTATGTATGTATAAACCTCTTTGCAGCCCTGTTGTGTTCACGGTCGCCGCCATATGAACGGACCTCTGTGAACTGCCATAGCTTACAGCTCTTCTGCGACGCCCTGTGGCGGACGCTTAAAATAACAGAAGAGTGAAACGCATGATTTCACTTTCTGTTTTGGTGAACTGAGACGTAAAGTGAGATCCAAACTTTCCGGATTAATCTTCAACTGTCCTCGGATCCGTGTTTAAAGGTCTCTGTCGATGGAAAACAAGGAGGCAACACGAACCTGCGGCCAATGGTGAGAGTCCTGCTTGTTTATTGTTGTTCTGTTCAGTTTTTTAATCACATATAGCGCGTAAAACAATAAGGATGTGTTACAGTAAGGCTGTGGTACAGTTCATGAACAGCAGTATAAGTGGAACAACTATTGCACCTGCTCACGTGGCAGTAAACACGGGGATTAAAGTCCTGCCAGGTGATTTATGTTAAGGTGCTTTTGTGGGAAACTAGAAAATACTGGAAATCCGTCTGTTGTTAACATGATAATGTGAAGAGATGAAGTATTTCCTGTAAGTGTTTACATGAGGATCTGAAGCACTCACTCAGGCTCGGATGGTTTCACTTGACGATGTCCCATATTCATCTTGACCTCAAAACATGACATGAACTTTAACGTTCATGTCATGTTTTGATTTGTCACTTTCACTGCTTTTTAAAAAGTGAATCCCACAAGAACAGACTAATGTACATATAAATCTATAATCTATATGCGGTAGATACAGAAAATGTCAATAAGTTTAATCCAAACAAAACAGACAGAAAAAAATGACAGAAACTCTCTCTCAGCCACAGAGAGGTCGCCGAGGTCAACTTCGCTCTGCACGAGACGCACTGCAGCCGCTTCCTGTGTGTCTGCCCCGACTGTGACGAGTCAGTTCCCAAGGAGCAACTGGACCAACACAGGGAGGAACAACACACTGAGGTACACACACACACACACACACACACACACACTCACATACAGCAAACACACACTCGTGATGGTATATTCTCTGTAGGTTTCACAGCTCTGTCTGTTTTTCAGGTGAGATGCTCCAAGTGCAACCAGAAGATGGAGCGTCGTCACCTGATGGATCACGAGGTGAGTGATGAGGAGCAGTGTCACTGGTGGCAGAAAATGAAAACACAGTTGATTTATGGTCATTCTTCTTTATATTTATACGTTTTAAAGGGAAACACAGTGTCACACATGGGGGACACTGAGTTTGAAAGTTGCTGGTGTCTCAGAACCAAAGAAAGATTGCATCATGGGAAATGTAGGACAGTGTTTGTGCAGTTTAGGGCACACGAGGAACTAAAAGTTAAGACTTCTCTTCCATAAAAGCAACTCCTAGAATAACCGTCTACACCCCCCCCCCCCCAGGCTGAGGAGTGTGAGCAGCGCCTACAGACCTGTCAGTTCTGCGAGCTGCAGCTGCCGGTGAAGGAGCTGGGCCAGCACCGTGAGGTCTGCGGGAGTCGCACCGAGCTCTGCAGGGAGTGTAACCGCTACGTCAAACTGAGGGACCTGGCCGAGCACGGCCTGACCTGCTCCGCTGCCGACGCCGGCTCAGGTCCTCCTCACGCCGACAACGCTTCACCTCATACAAGTAAGGAGGAGCAGGAGTCAAGACAGAAACCTTCACTTCACTCCATCTTCTCTGTTTAACTCTTGTTTATTGTCTTTCAGCAGCACAAAGCAGAGTCAGCAGCAGCAGCAGAGGACACAACACGTCAGTTCTAGATGAGGATATCACCAACCATATGGTACGTTATGAATGTATGAACAAAGACAATAGGAATAACAATCAATAATTGCACATGTGAGAAAGAACGATCAGGGTTTGTGTCTCTTCTGGTCTGTATCTCTGAACCTCAGCCGATCCCAGCGACCACGTGGGAGTACTACGACTCAGAGGAGTCAGAGGACGGTTCCTCCAGACTTGAAGAGTTTTGCCAGCTGAGCAGAGCCTACAAGTCGACTTCCACGTCGGCCGGATCCTACGACAGCCGCTCGGGTCGCGGAGGAGATCCGGACCAGATCAGCACCTGCCCCCACTGTCACCTGGCCCTGCCCGTCCTCACACTACAGTGGCATCAGGTGACTCTCCTGCTCTGCTCCACATTTGTTGTAACGTTACTGAAAAGTTCGAAATATTAAGATCCCTTCTCTTCTCTTCTCTTCTCTTCTCTTCTCTCTGTGTGTTTTCAGACCAAATGTCAAATCTACACTCTGTTGAAGTAAAGAGAGGAACCTCCTCAGAGCAGACGAGTGGGTGCGTCGCCGGGATGTGGATTCGTTCTTGACCTTCATTAGATCTTTTTATGTTGAAGTGTTAAATGAGGGATCAGTTTCTGTTTTTACTTGTAGTGACCTTCAGTTTGAACTTGTTAGTGTATAGTGTAATATAATACAGCGCGCTGGATCCAGGCAAACTTCACACACCTTGTGCTGTTGTTCTGTTGAATACAAAAACAGCTACACAACAGTGACATGTCTGAACCACTGAAGAGAAACATCATGTACAACAATTAAATCTGCATTATTGACTATTGAAAAGTTTACATGTCACAGTCTGAGATTCTGTTCAGATACAAGATGTTTCGCTCTCAGTCTGTTTTACTCATGCCACTGAGAGTAGAAGTGAAATGATGTAGAGAACTGATGTACATCACGCTAACGTTTTTGACGTAACTTTTGTTGGATTTGTAATTAATGTAGGTAAACGTTGTTTTTGATTCAGCACCAGATCAGACATGTCGACCATCTTGTGGCGATACTCTTGTGTCACTGTTTCTTTAGGCAGGAATGACGGTTTCACCTGAGGGTGTGTGTTTGTGCACTGACTGATCTGCTCAGTAAACACTTGTGGTGCAACGAGGATGCGTCTGGTCTTACAAACACAAAGTTCAACCGGCTGCTGGTTCACAAAACATCAAGCTAACGTTTGAAATAAAGGATGATTTGAAGGTGTTGTTTGTGTAGAGCGAGTCCAGCATCGTCAAAACTGAGCGTTTATCACAGAATACACTGACGAAAAGAAACTAGACGTAGACTTGAATATATGTGGAGCTGTATTTTATAAAACAGAAACAGCAGGTGTGTGTGTGTGTGTGTGTGTGAGACGACCTCTCGTGTCGCCGGCGGCTCAGAAGGCGTGTATGGTGATGGGCTCCCTGTGCTGGGTGCAGATGACCTCGTCGATGTAGAGCGAGCTGGCCTTGATCTCGATGTTCTCCTGCAGCTCCAGCTGGCAGCGGATCAGAGCCCTCTGCTGCTCCTCGGACTGGGCCACGGCCCCGTGGAGCCTGGGAGCACGGACACAGAGACGCCACTTGTCTTTTCCTCTCGTATCAACATCCTAGCATTTTTATACACTTAATGGCATTGTTTAGATTTCTAGAGCTGATGTAACCTAGCAACCACGGCAGACGTCTTACCTGTTGATGTGAGCGGTCAGCTGCTGGACCTCGGCGAGGAGCTGGGTCTGTGCTGGGTCGCAGCACTGCTCCTTGGCAGGTCGGCGGCGCCGCAGCTCCAGCCGGGCCTGGGCCAGATCCAGGAAGTTTTGGTTGTCAGCGATGGCAACGGTCAGGTCCTCCTTGATCTTCTGCTGGCTGGAGAACTCCAGCAGAGTCTGGAGGAGGAGGAGGAGGAGGAGGATTATTGTTAATCTATTCATTCACTCCATTTTATTTACTCTAGTTTTTTCCTCATTTTCTCTTTTTCACACAAGACCAGCGAGAAAAAATTAGAGTATGTTCATCTTTGTTATTTTGGTGCAGAAACACATTAACTATGGTTCAATTTCAGCACAATTTACAAACTGAAGCCACATTCAAAGGAGAAAAGACACAGGAGCATTAAATCATGCGATTATGCTAATGATACAGCGATGCTAGAAGTTAGTCGTGTTCATGTCTCTCAGATACTCCACGCCTGCATCGCCCCTACCTTGTTCAGCTGATCCTCCATCTGGCTCTTGGCAGACTTGATTTGCTGGATGTTCAGCTGAAAGGCCTCTGTGGTGACCTGCACCTGCTTCTGCATGTCGGCGGCCGTCTGCTCCAGCAGAGACTCCACCAGGGCTTGCAGCGACAGGGAGTTGGTCTTCTGCTGCGCCGCTTTGCTGATGTTGATCTCCGAGATGTTCTCCCACTGCTTCGGAGTCACCGACAAGCTGCGGGGACGGAGACAGAAACACATGATGTCACCGCTGATGACCTTTGCATCTTGAGCAGGAGGTCAGGAACGTCGTAGCTCACCAGGGTAAGACACTGATGGGGTTTCGAGGCCTCCTCTGGTTTTGGACAGAGCTGGTGGTCATTATGGAGCAGGAGTTGTCGATGCACTGAGCCTCGAATTTTTCCTTCAGATCCTGCTCGAGGTAATACTTGGCAGATCGGTTCAGCCTGGAAGACAAAGCAGAACGTTTTGTCTTGGTTGTACGTCATCTCCGGTCAGTTAACATCACAGGACCCCACATGTCCTTGTTTCTTACCGGATCTGCTCAGTGATCTGCTCCACCACGCGCTGCAGGAGGGAGGCCACGCCCTCGATGACCTCCCTCTCCTTCAGCAGCTCTCTGTCCACATCGTCGTGCAGCCTCTCAGACGGAAGACGTTTCTTCCTGCAGGTCACACCGCAAACACAAAGAGCTTCACTCGAACTGTTGCTGCAGCAGAACAACTTTTCTTCTCTTCAACTTCTGCTTGCAATACTCTCTTCTTTGAACTTTCTTCTCTGGCACAAAATCTTGTTGTGTTTTAGCTACTAATTCTGCAGGTTCACAACTTGTTCATCATCCTTTAGCTGGATGCGGGGTGATGAATGGCTGCAGGCTCCTTGTGATGGCATAAAACACACAGGTGAAACTGCAGTAGTCACAGTAATGAGGACTCTGTTCCATTTAGCTGCACCAGCGATCCAGGATAGGATGATAGATGTGACACAAACTCCTTAAATTTATTGAAGCGAGTGGGGCAGGGATTTCTCAGTTCCAACAGCTTTACTTTTTTTATTATTATTATTTATACCAAAGCTTCACAGTGAGAAAAGACCCCAAAACTAAAGAGCCTGCAGCTGCAGAAATCAATAAGACAGAAGAGATGTAATTTGCAAGGGAAGTTTCTGAAGTAGCAAAACACTGGAATAGATTTTTCCTCAGGCCAATCCATCCTCACCTCTCCTCCAGACAGACCACAGTGACTCTCAGAGGCTCTTTACAGGCCTCCAGGGCCTTCACCACTCTGCTCTGCAGCGCTAGGAGGGCATCGATCTCCACAATATTCTCCTCCAGATTCAGCTCCAGCTCCCTCTTCACAAACTGGATGTCTCTGACCCGCTGGTCTGAAAACACAGAGAAAAAACAAAACATTGTAATTCATCTAAGGTCTTTGACACGCTGCAGGAAACACACAGAAGTTTTATTCTCCTACTTACCCAGTCGCTTGTTGTCGTCATTTTGCATGCGTTTACAGGCTTTATCGGTTTCTACGATCAGCCTCATACACTCTGCTCTGAAGAGCTCAGAGTGATTTCGCATGACTTCCATGTTCACTAGATTGGGGCCGGTGTTTTGCATGGGGCTGAGCTCAGGTACAGACATTGTTCTCCAGAGGTCAGTCACTGAGAGTACAGACAGGTAATGATGAGTTAACTCTGCATGAAACACTATGCCTCATAAATATTTTAAAGTCTAGTGACTAATGTATAAAACACACAACGATTATAACTATAGCTGCTCAATCTAAACAACCTCCAGATACTTGGTAGTAAATAGAAGTTTTCATGTATCGTCACACATACAAATAGGAATTATATAACTTATCTTTTCCTAGATGAAATAAAGTCTAATTAAAACACACAGTCTTCCAATGAAAACATATTGATTAGTGCTGATAGCTGCCGTTATCATCACAGAAACTGTGACCGTTATTAGCTCCATAGTTGTAGCATGTTAAGCTAGTTGTCGGTGTCAAAGAGACACAACTGTTTGTGTTGTGACGTTTCACAAAAAGACAAAATACAAAACAAAACGAAAGAAACCAAAGTATTGACTTTAACCTTACCTTATTCTGCCCGGTAAAAATATAAAATGAAGTAAAATAAAAACCCCAAATGAGTCAGTTTTAAAGTCCTCAGCGTCTCCCTGGAGTCCAGATGTAGCCAAACAAGCGGTTACTGTGGCAACAAGCGACGTGGCACGTCATGCACGTACGCGTCGAATTCCACCACTGAGGAATGTGACAGCCGGAAGTCAACAGGTGAACTTTATTCTGAAATATTTGTTCCGCCATTTTATGTTTTTTTTTTTTTTTTTTTTTTTAATCTTTATTTTATCTTTTTTCTGTTAAGTTTTATCTATTTATTAATTTAAGAACAAATTGTCCGACTGTGAAATTTAATTTCCCATTTAAATTATAAAAAAAAAAAAAAGACTCACTCTGCTTTGTGTAGGATGGAAAGGACTTTACATTAATATTAGACAGAGACTCTTTTGCCAATATCTAATAACTGTAATAGTAATAAACTGTCTAATCAATAGATCACACACACACACACACACAGAATAAAGTGAAACTCCTTTAATATCTGCATTGCCAAAGCTACACATCTGTTGGTATTCTGATACAGTACATTATATTTCTTTACCCTTCTAGTTGAGAAAAAAAAAAAAGTTAAAAAAAAAAAAGAATAAACAGTGACACAAACTGGCTAATGTAATTTGATTCCAGCGAGCCAACGACAACAACAGAAAGTCTTGAATGAGCTGAAAGCTTAGAACAGCAATTCTTAAGAATCAATTCATGTCAAATTAAGAAAGGCCATGAAAACCATGTTAATGATACACACCGTATCAAAACTGAGCAGCATAGTACAGTACAGTAACCACAGCAACAAGGCACTTGCTGAATCCATATTTTTCCTCTAAAAAAAAACTATTCATATTCATCTGTCTAATAAGACTAATAACAATAATCAGAGTAATAATGAATAAGGCTGTAAATACTGTTTCCTCACAATAAACAGTGCAACATTTTTTTTCTGTGACGCCACAAACACACAGTAAAAAGGGGAATGATTAATATTAAGAAAAGCTGCTGGTGGGTTACTGAGACAACAAGCTGAAATGAAACATAAGTAAAGTTCTCCTCAAAAAGTTTAATATATATATATTTATGTTTATATCTGTTTTCAAGTTCACCAGGAACAACTGAAATTAACTAAAATACTAAAGAGGAGAAAATAAAAACTGCAAAGTCTTTAATCTTATAGCGGTCCACTCACGCCAAGGTACAGTAAGATACTCTGTGAGCCTGATGTATATTACAAATAACACATTGAAACACATACACATAAATAGATCCAGCGTACACACTGCAGCTTTGCTATAACGACAGCAGACAGATTAAAATCAGCCCCAAAGGGCTAAATAATTATCATATTATATAACGAATAATTCCTTTTTTTAATAAATACAGCATGTTTTTAAAGGTATAAGAGTCCGTTTTTAAATAAATCAGATTTTTTTTTGTCTTAAAGGGTTTCATTCAGTCATTATTTACTTCTTTCCTCCACATCAGGCTGAAGTCAAACTGGGCGAAGTTTAACAGGTAGCAAAAGACGGTATAAAATGTCTCTTAACATTTCTATGCAAAAATGCTTCTACGATATAAATGTTTCTGTAGAAAAAACGTGGCTCGTCCCAGTTTATCCTCAGTTGTTTCAGTCTGCAGAGCCACCAGCAGCTCACTGGTACAGGTGGTTGTACATTTCTGACTCGTACAGGGAGGAGGCGCCGAACACCATGTGACTTAAAGCTTGAAGCTGGACTGAATTAAAACACATGGAAAGTCAACTTATGCTCCAGAGCACACGGGACACACACATACACACACACACACACACACACACACACACACACACACACACACACACACACACGTGTCTTCTAAACCAGCAGTGAACCATGAATCAGCTGTGATCACAGAGTCACGTCATTAAACTAATGGACACTGAGCTTTGTTAATGTTTTTTCCCTTTTCATGACAGTAGCAGGTTTGATCCAGACTCAGTAACAGCTCCAGCTTTTCTTCGGGCCACGGCTCTGACAGCATCTTTACATAAACATTTTGAACGTCTCCTACAACATACTTCACTTTCTGTTCTTTCTGCATCGCCATCAGTTCATGTTCACTTGTTGAGCCTGTATTTGTTTACATTGTGAAAACTGCACCATTAAAACGATGCTGACTCTGATGAATGAGTGAATGAATGAATATGAATCCTGTTTACAGGATTAGAAACAATCTTTGAGAAACATTAGAAAAATATTGGAGAAGATAAACAACTGAACCAAATCAAAACCTTAAAATAAAATATGAATTTTGATGCAAACTGCAGCAATCGAGCATCAATATCATCTGATCGTATTGATGAACAGGACAAATACAGTGACCTTCCTTTTGACCTCACACACTTCATCACCTCATGTCTCTACCTGGTCCCTCCTTGTTCCTCACAAACCAACACATAACAAGCATTTCAGCACACAGCGTAAACACATCAGATTCACAGCTGCATCGAAGCGAAAGCTGGCACTTCTTTGTACAGTGTAAAGATCATTTCAATCCTAATCTGTCCATTCTCAGGTTTTAAATCAGATGATGAAGGATAAACATTTTCTGCTTCACCCTAAAACTCTGGTTATGTTATAAAAAAACTAAAGTGCACTGACCACAGAGGTGTAAGTATCTAAAAGAGCCACACCAGGAGCAGGTGAGAGGTCAGTGGGATGTGTGAAAGTGTGAAACTGGCAGTTTCCTAATCTGCTCTGTTAGCGGCAGGTTAAGATGCACAGTGATGAAAAGGCCTCATCCAGGCCTGGAGAGAGTCGTACCACAGCTGCTCTCAGATCAGTTCCAAAACTCATCACCCGCTACAGCTTTGTCGAGTCCGTTCAGTCTTTCGGGCACCAGACCTTCCTCGATGGCCACCTTGGACTCGTGGACCTGAAAGAGAAAGTAACAGATCATCCTGATGCTCAGGAACCCAGACAAAGGCTAGTGATCATCCATTACCCCCCAGTGTCATACAGAGCATCCGGTCAATTTCAAAATATAACACGAGTCATCAGTCGGCCAGAGGGACCAAACACTAACGGGACGTCATGGGACATTTTATGATACAACACGTTCGTCACATTGAAGAGCTGCCATGATCTCGGGTCTCCAGCTGCTCTGAGCTCTGGAGACGGAGCAGAGACGCAACGCATCCAGGGTTTGATCTGTTAGTCTAAACCGCAACAGAGACGGAGTCTGTGGAAAACAGGGGCCAGTGTTTTTAAGTAGATTTTCTGGATGTTTCAGGCCTTTAACTGACAGGACAGTGGAGAGACAGGAAACGGGGGGACAGAGAGAAGAGGATGACATGCAGCAGAGGGCTACCAGGGGAATCAAACTAGGGCCGCTGAAGCGAAGACAATAGCCCCTGTATATGGGGTGCCTGTTCTACCCAGTGAACTACGAGATGCCCCTGGGGGTCGGAGTGTGTAGAGCGTGTGCTGCTCCTGCTGCTGCAGTGTTACTCACCTTGAATGGTTCACTGATCCCTATGATGCACTGCAGAGTGCTGCTGTAGTAGCACAGCACACACTCTCCTCCCCGCACAGGGATTTCCTCCTTACTGACATACACCTGCAAATCAACACACAGGCCTGTTCATGAGACATCCGAGGTTTTCTAAAAGTGTTTTCAGTCCTTGGTGCTCGAGCTGCTACCTGTATGATTTCCTCGTTGAAGGCCACCTCGTCGTCTTTGACCCAGGTGTAGGTGATGTAGTCTGAGATGCTGCTGAATCCGACCTGAACGTTTAAATGTATAAATGGGAAAGTTCAGTGTGAGAGTCTTGGATTTTTCCAGCAGAGCTAAATAAAGCGTTGCTCATCAAACCTTGTAGAGGCCGATCCAGTCCCAGGCGCTGGAGGGGAACGGCTGCAGAGGGCTGTACAGAACCATGGCGTCGATGTCTGCGCTCCAGTCGCCCTCCGGCTGCAGACGCACCAGAGGAGTCTCGAACATCTTCCTCAGCTGAAGGTGAGGAGACAGAAAACATCTGAATTTTGACGGGGGATAATTTTACATGTTAATCTGTAAACAGCAGATCATTTCTATACATTTTGATTATAAATCCTGTTGTTTCTGTCAGTTGTGACAGAAACCTGGTGACGTCCGAGTCCAGCTCTCAGTTCTCCTGCAGCTTCACCCTGAAACTCTGCTTTGTTTGATTCGCTTCTTATTTTACTGTTTGTTGATCTTTCTCAGCCACTGGAGACATGTTTTATTATTGATGATGATGATGATGATCTCAGCGATCACTTTAGTGAGCGCAACATTATCGTTACCAATAGCAACAACCAAAAACAATAAAGACCGACTTCTGAGTCTGCATCCTAACACATCCTGACTTTACAGGCCTGTCTTTGGTTTTTAGTCCTTTTAAAACCTTTATTTTTGGGGAGGTAAACGGTTCAAAAAGCTCTACACCACATGTTGTACCCAATAAAAAGATGTTTCTTTATTATCTGCTGCACAATAAAGACAAAAACCCTTAAAAACAGCTTTAAACAGCTTTTTAAAATGTGACTCAAAGAGAAGATGAATGTGTTTTTAAAGGGAACTGTCAAATTCACCTACAGTGTGTGTTCATGTGGGGAAGATGTTGCGTGCTGCAGCAGAGTTCAGACATTGTGTGTTGGTGTTGGGTTTGATCTGAGCATTGATCAACTCCATGATGAATAATTAAACCAATCAGCTGCAGATAAAGCCTGCGTGAGTGATTTCTAACCTCCAGTGTGAAGATGCCGATGACAGGCTTGTGGTCACTGATGCTGTACTCCATGTTGCTGGTGTACAGGTCCTGCCTGATCTTCAGTGGATACTCCTCGTCCTCCTCCAGCTGCTGCTTCACCGTCTTCTCGTCCACAGCGTTTTCATCCTGCTCGTCCGAGGCCGTGACTTTGGATCTGAGCCTCCACAGGATCCGGTCCGTCCACGCAGGTTTACGCTTCTTCCCACTGGACACAGAGAGAGACCAGAGAGGAGGAGGAGGAGGAGGAGGAGGAGGAGGAGGATGAGGAGGGGTTAGTCAACAACTGGTGTGAGATTCATGAAGGGTGATGGGCGAGGAAGTGGAGAGGAAACAGAGGAATGTTAAAGTTTGTGATGGTGAGACAACGACTCGACTCTACGTGACACAAACACAAACACCTCAACACGACCACACTGAGCAACACTGACACTTCCTGCAGTGATTTTTACCCTCAACTATTCTTTCTATTGTTCTAACAGTTTTTAATCTTCACATCATTGATGCACACAAGATCATATGAAAAGACTTAGAGAGGAGACATCTCTCTGGCCAGCTCCTGAAGTTTCCTCACGTGTGCAGCTTTTAATTGTTAAGAAATAAATGTGGACTAGAAAATGAATTTAGTCGACTTTGGATCGAGCATCTAAGGCTCAAACAGGCAGATCTCATGGATGTACTGAACTCTAACCTCTTTGTTTACTTTATTATCCAGTTGATTATATTTTCTTCCAGGTCTCCTCACTCATGCCCTCCACTGTCCTCATGTGCACACTTTACCTCTCACCAACTCTACACAGATCTTAAACAAAAGAACATAAAAGTTATATAAAACAATGTGTGAGATGCAATTTTAAATAAATATGTTTGGAAAGGTGGAATGACGTGTGATTTACTGGTGCCATACAGTTTACAGCAGGTACTAACACTTCACAGTGTCACATCCAAAGGCATGGGTGTGTGTGATAGTGTGTGATGCTCTGGTTGTTGTGCCTCCAACCATCGCTGCTCCCATCATGTCTGACGTATATCCAGCTTTAAACCAACACACACTTATTGAAAGAACCAGAAACCTAGAACATCCATTTGTGGCCATGCATGTTAGCGGTTAAGTCTCAGCTGCTCTGGGACCCAGAGAGGTTTTTCTAATAACTGTGGGTTAAACGTGGGTTAATGTACAAACCACTGACACTTTGCTATTTAAAAAGGTACGCTGTGGAGAGTTCAGTAAACAAACAGCTTCTTTCATGTAAAGCCTGAGGCCAGATACGTGTGTCTTTTCTATTTCATACAACATGAACATGTTTACATCCACTAAAAGTCTCCTGACTCCTGTGGGCACGTTGCCATGCATCACCATCACCTGTCAATCAGTGAATCAGGGATGGAAATGCATGAATAAACTCCACAGGGCACCTTCAATAACAACATTATCTCCTGTAACAGCAGCTGTGTGGAATAAACAAGCACTTCTCTGCAGCTGTCTGCTTGTTTGTTTGTTACAGGTGAAGATCATACATCTTCATAATGTTAAGTTTTTGCACAGAAACAGTAAAAAAAAATAAAAAATAAAAGAGGATCCTACTTTTACCAGCTTGTTAACAGTTGTGCAGCTGGCTGGATTAAGACAGAGGTGACCTGATTTATTAAGGGGAGGTTGACACAAATGCTCTTTGCACTCTTACTTAAAGCCAAACCATGTCCTGTAGAGCCTGCGGAGTTGGACAAAGGTGCAGATATAGTTATTCTACGATGCATGCACTGGGTCATTAAAATAGAGTATCACTATAATTAATTAGGATTCATCATCTCCTGTGTCACTTGGAGACAGTTACCTGCTGTCGTAGTTATCAGAGTTTAAATCAAACTTGTACGTGGGCTGAAAGTCCAGAGGCCCCTCGTTGAACTCCTGAAGCATCGGCTCGTTCTTCTTCATCATGAGCAGCTGCGAAGGAAACACACACACACACACATTACACACAACCTCCTACACTGGAAACAAACACAGTGACAACCCATGAGTAACAGGAGTCATGCATCACACCTGGTCTTTGCTCCACAGCAGGTTGTAGGTCTGATTGTTGATGCAGGTGCGGACAAAGTGCATGCCGTGGTCCTGGATTCGGAAGTTGAGATCTCCAAACCAGAACACCAGCCTGCAGATGCAATGACATAAATAATCTTATAATCAAACACCTATTTAGGTAAACTGAGAGTGTGTGTGTGTGTGTGATGTACGACCTCTCACCTGTGGTCAACGATTCTTGGAGCCTTCTTACATTCGAACGTCTGCGAGTCCATGATGCGCTCGAACTCGTCCACTCTCTCCGTGGCATATTTCATATGAGCAGCCAAGTGGCAGTTGAGGAAACAGAGCGTGTGGCCGTAGAAGGACAGACGGATGGACACGCCCCCTTTGTTGCCCTGAGAGACAAACAGGAAGAGATAAAAAACACAGCTACCACTAAGATAATTCAACAAGATACAACAACAAGTGTGAAAAGACCAAAAGGCTGATGATGAGCTACTACTTTGTCACACATTAGTTCCAGTTCTTATTTAAAGGGAAGTGAGCTGGTTTTACAGGTGTTTGTGGAGGCGCGGGGGGGGGTGGGGGGAGGGTGGTGGAGTGAGACCTCTGTAGTCCATTCATTATCTCTGCTTGACACAAAGCGACTGGAGGCTACGTAACTCAGAAGTCAGACTTTCCTGCTCCCCAGGCGGCTGCGTCATCAGAGACGCTCCCAGAAGTCAGACTTTCCAACTCAGAAACTCGGGGGGACTTCGGTAACCGCGAGCTCTCAATCCAAGATGGCTGCTCCGTGAATAACGACACTTTGTCGTGGTTCTTGTGTTGTTAAATTTGTTGAACTGATAACAATGTGCAACATCTACCTGTAAACATGTTGTTATGTTGCTTTCATGCACAAACTATCATGTGATGTGTCGTTATCAGCTGGTGTTAGCTAACAATGTTCACAGGTACAATTAAACCAATTAAACTATCAGCAGTTGAGTTGCATTGTGGGTAATGCAGGTCTAGACTTGTGTGTGTGTCTCACCCAGTAACCAAAAATGCCTGTTCTTGTGTACGTGGCCTGGATGTTTCTGATGAAGGGGACGTGCTCCAGCTTGGCGAAGAAGAGCAGCAGCAAACCCTGCATCCTCATGGACGACACCTGAAACACACACATTTATTCGACGTGTGTTTACCTGTAGAAATGATGTCACCTTGTGATACGTATGCAGCCCTAAGACCGTGTATTTAAAACATCTGCACCTTCATGTATTTCCGTGGCGCCAGGACAGACATGAACAGGTGACTCCACGGGTCGTCAAATACAATGTCTGATACGAACCTCAGCGGCTTGGAGTACACCTCCTGCAGACTAACACACACACACACACACACACACACACACACACACAGTTTCAATCATCACTCACTTTAACTTATATCCAGTTGTATAAAACAAACTCACAGGCGACTGCGGCACCTACCCGACGACGTAGAGGTCTGGGCTCTTTGGAGAGTTCAGATGGAGGAGTGAGGTTACATCAGCTGGGGGGTCAGCTGTGGCCACGTTCCACGTCACCATGTGCAGCCTGTGGGCGTGGAAGACGACGGAGAAATCGTAAAGTACACATCACACACACTGAATCGGTACTGGAGTTAACACGTCATGCGAGTACAGTGAGTTTAAAGCTGTTACAGTCTCAGCTCTGTTCACACACAGTGACACAGTCATCCCTGCACCCGGACACACACCACCCATAACGCTGCGTTTTCTCTGCTCGTTAAAAACGCAGTGAAACATGTGACAGAAATTCGACAAACCAGGGACGACTGGAGGGTTTAAAGTACTGAGAATCAAGAGAGTCTTTTGTCGATGAACCCACAGGAGAGAGACTCATGTTAAAGAGAGGAGCAAAAGAAAGGAGAGAGTGACATTAATCCTGGACAAAGACACAGACTGTCTCCACCTTCGGCTCAGAGAAAAGACAAGGAAAGGCGTGACGCTCGTTCTCCACCTGAAGCTGTCTTTCTTCGGCTTGCTCGCTCTCCTGCCACAGGCCAGGAAGGCGTTATCCAGCGTCTTCACCACTTTCTCATGCAGCACGTTTTTGGGGTCCAGGTCGTCCACGCAGGTCATCAGCTGGTTGAGCCGATGGCGCAGGACCAGCTTGCTGCCCGTCGAACGCGTGGCGTCGCTGGCGTCGCTGTCTGTGCGGATTCGCCCCACGGGGCCGAACAGCCGACTGATCTCATCCATTCTGGCTCAAAAGTGTGGAAGCGAAGCGAGGTCTTCGATCTTCTGTCTACTGAAGAGGTGACGTTTGCCTAGATAAAAATTCTGATAACGTCAGGAACGGGAATCAAACGAGCGACAGCATGAAGTTTCGGTGGCTTCTGTGAGTGAAATGAGTGAAGCACTGGCTCCGGGGTGGGATTTGGTCGCTGAGCGATTAGCGAATATTTGACAAATCGTCTTTGTGCTAAAAACAGCTGATCTCATTGTAAAATGTTTCAACATCAGGCGTATTAAAAAATTGGGAAACCAACATTGCAGGCAGGAACATACGAACTCTTTCCTCAGGCAGAACCAGAGCAAAATGTTTTCAAATCCACCTCATTGGGAAACCTAATCCACCTGAGTGCCAGGTGGATTTGTCGCCTGGCACACATTGCCCTCTTTAGTTGTTGCAGCACATTAGGACAATTGTGCTTTTCAGGGAAGTCGTGGAGCTCTGGTACCAAAACTGGAAGAGGAAGACCCCAGTTAAATGTCATTTACAGACACAAGACAACAAGAGAGGACATAATGACAACATGGGAAAATCACAAATGCTGATGAGACAACAAACAAAATGAATCATGTTTCCAGTCTGTCTCCATACACGTGTGATCACATTCATTAGGGCTGCACATTTAAGTGTAATGTAATAAGTGCAAGTGCAATATCCAAATGGCAGGAGCTGTAATTTCTTATAAATATCTTAAAAATAAATATAAATCCAGACATTTCATGCCTGAAGCTTTTTGGTAAATCCTCAAAATGCAGCAGCAGCAGCGTCATTAAGCTCATGGACAGTGCGTTGGAAAGTTGACAAGAGGACAGAGGCCAACCTGAAACTGTCACTGCCGGAGTCTCCCCTCATCGACCCGGGGTCCGGCCGCTCCTCGTTCTCCTCCATCATCTCCACACCTGGAAGTCAACGAGGCAAATCCGCTGTAACTCCCACCGAGGATAAACAACAACAACAACACCACAAGCTGGAGCCTGAGTGAAGTACAGGAGCGTACCGGGCGACGGCAGCGTGCACGATACACTCACAGAGCTCCTAGCATAACTTACACCGAGCTAACTTTATATAGCCTAGCTAACATAACGTTTAACGTCCGGCGCTGATAACGTTACTTCGCAGGTAACACTTGACATTTAGAGCAGCTAGCTGCACCGAGCCTCACTAAACTCGAGCTAACAATCAGATTATTATTATTATTTTTTTAATATATATCGTTCACTACCTGATACGTTTGGACAGTAATTGTTTTCGTCGTTAATCCAGCAGCAGAGACGAGACGCTCGGGAGTTCACATCAACTGCCTGCGTACTGTAGCTGCCGTTGGCCACGCCCCTCACCCGGAAGACCGCTTTCAAAATAAAAACCCTCACATTTGTTGGCTTTTATTCTGGAAAAATAAAATCTACTACCAATAATAATACTAATCATTTGTTTTTTTGCTCTTGTGTTGTGGCTACAGGTGGAGTAAAATGTACATATACACAAAACGCAAGGAACAAATACACTGTCTTTAATATACTTCACAATCATGTAACTCATTGCATTAAAATACAGGTAAATTAACTGAACACAGGACAAAGACTTACAATGACAGAGCTGAGGTTTTTTTTTTTTTTTTTATCAGCTATAAAGACATCATCATCATCATCATCATTATGAAATCTGCTCAGAGTTCAAGTTCTTCTTATTATATTATCACCTCTAGCACAAACCTCAACCCAAAGCTATAATTTAAAAGCAGCAGCAACAGCAGACCAGCAGATGGCGCTGTTACACCAGGATTACTATGTACTGTATATTAAACAGGTCTTTTATAGGGCATTTTTAATGTAAATATCTTTTATAATTCAATTTTGCCTCAGCTATCACGTCAAGTTTAAGAAAATAGAAAGTGTAAGCGTGTGAAAATAGAAGTGTTTTTTTTTGTGAGATCAGAAATGAGAATTGATGAAAATATAAATATTTATCTCTAGAGTTTTTGTTGCATATGTAGACAGAAGACTTGCTCTGGTACGTAAACAATAAATCACTGAGAAAATACAGGAAAATACAAAAATCAAGGAAGAAAAAGTGAAACCCAAATAATTGCCATTAAAAAAACAACAACAAAAAAAACATATCAGTAATCAGGAATGTTGCTTCAGAGAAAACCCCCACCTGCTCCCCAGTGTTTTAAAAAGTTGACCAAATAGGCATAAGCAAGAACATTTCATCCCCCCAAACTTGTCTCTTCAAAAAACTAAATAAAAGCTCCTATGGTTGTATTCAAATGTAGTCCACACATGCACACAAATGCTTTACAAATAACGAGCTCTTATTAAGAGCAAATTTTACTGGGGTGTCAGTGTGGTATTCTTGATTATGCCTATCAAGCTGTTCTAGGTCCAGTGTCCGAGGCGAGGGGTCTGAGCTCGTTGCAGGAAGTCCGATCTTCCTGTTTCAGAAAGAACAACAACAACAAAAAAAAAAATCAAATTTAATAAATTAAATGGTTCAAAAATGCTAAAATATAAAACATCACCAACAGTATAGTTTAATACTCACTGTATCAACCCAGTGATTGATCGGTTGTGATCAATCGTCAGCTGACATCCCTTTGACTTCATCATTCTGCCTCATCTACAGCACAGAGACACACAATGTAATTAACATACAATACTAATCATTAGTTATTTCTGTCTTTCAAAAAGTACTTGATTACTTCACCAATTACTGCTCCATATTGATTATTAGTGATTTGGGAAAGTAACTTTTGCGTTACTTTACTGCTATGGATATTCACACAGGCTTTTATTTTGTCATTTCCTGTGACTGTGTGGGACAAGACAACTGTCAGAGTTTATCTATCATCACTCCCATTATCAGAGGATCAATAAAAACACAATAGAAAACTTCTGATATTGGAGCCTTTAGTGTCCAGCTCTGTGGTCACTGAATCCTTGGTATTTCCACCACAGTACACTGGACCCTGAACGCCCCACCATTGAATGGACCGGTCACGGTGATCAATGATCATGGACCGTATCATCCTCTGAGGGCGATGTCTGATGATATTTTGAGTGATTAGTCTTTCTTGTCTTAAGCCCTGACGGTCACCTCGTCCAGCTCCTTCTTCGTCTCCTCCTCCATGCGTCGGATGTCGTCCATCGTCAGATCGATCCATTTGTCGATCCAGCAGAACAGCTGCCGGTGGAAGTGGGTGAACAAACGCTTCTCCATCTGGAGAGTGGGTCAATAAACAAACAGTAAACAGACAAAAACACACACAATGTTGTTTTTCAGTGTTGTTTATTATTATTGATTATTATTGATTTAAAGAGAACATTTAAAAAAAACTGTACCTTGTGAATGAAGTTCTCCATCTTGCCCTGGAACCCCCGCCACTTGAACTCAGTAGAGACTAGTTTGTAGGCACACATGTGTGGACAGTCAGGGTTGTTCCCCAGCTCTTTCTGCAAAAACACAGAAACGTTAAAAACACAGTTTCCTCGACTTGAAACTCACTTCCTGTTCTTTAAAGGAGCGAAGGTGGAGGTGTAGTGAGGTGTAGCACCTGCCAGTCCGGTCCCAGGGGCCCTCGACCCGTCTTCTCTGATTTAAAGATGGCCGGATCATGTTCTGCTTTGTAGTCCTGAATGTAACCACGGCAACAATATGAAGCAGCAGGTTCATGACGCTCACTGAGACACGTGTTTGATAGATTAAAAAAAAAAGAAAAACCTCTCTCACCTTTGGACTGATGCTGCTTCTGTCAGCAATGTCAATATGAACAATCTCAGTTTTGTCCCATGAGCTTTTCTCCAGTTCATGAACCTGCAGGGGGACCAGAACCAGACCATCAAGACCAGGACCAGAGCATCAGGTCTACAACACTATCATTTTTAATCAGACTTAAGTTTAAAGTGCATGAGCATCATTTCCAGTCACCATGACTTACGTTCTCCTGCTCCCCCATGTCTGGTTTGTGCCACGTCTCGATCTTGATCATGAAAGCGTCTTTCATGTAGGCGTTCTGTAACGACAGGAGCGTCACTCAGTTTAAATCACGTCAGCAGCAGAGTGTGTGAGAGTGTGTGTCACAGAGTATCTCCACACTGCAGTTATAGAAATAAACAGGCCGCTCTGGATTCGTGAACTCTACTCACCGTTAGGACTGAGTCAGAGGAAAAGACGGGTCGTGATGGAGGGAGGACGGATCGGATAAAAGAGAAGGAGAGAGAACACACACTGTAACACAACACACACTGTAACAACACACACACTGTGACACAACACACAGGCTGAGAGCTGGACTCACTGGTTCTGCAGTAAGGATATGCGTTCCAGGCTTTCTCATGAACCTCCAGAGCTCCTTTAGGAGCCAACGCACGGACGATACCAGGAACTTTACTGCAGTCACACAAACACACATTAATGTAGACACACACACGCATTTGCACTGATTCGTGTTTACAGTGATTTCTGTGACGCCATATTAGACAGTCACCACCAGATTTTTTTGTGTGGGTTTGTATTTCCTGCGCTCACCTCTGCAGGTGGTAGATCTTGTGGGTGTACTGTCCCTTCTGTCCGTCGTTCTCGTAGGGCTCGTTCACCAGCACCTCCACACCTTCTCCTCCGCCTGTCTCGCTCTTACTGGCCTCTGCCACAGCGTACAGCTGACCCACCTGGTACTGGAGAGGAAAACAGGAAACAGCCCAGTTTACAGGTTAATCTATGTTGAGCACCTTGCAGCATCTATCAGCTCATTGTTTCGGTTACATCTCCCACAACCTGTGTGTGTGCAGCTTCCTCTGCTGCCCCCTGGTGGCCACACCAGGAAGAATGAACCAGCTGTTTTTATTCCATATCAAAATATGGCATACGTTATTTCATCTACTGTAAAGGTCTGAATGCTAATGACTGCACATTGTCACACTGTTGTTTTTTGCACATCAAACCTGTCGTGTTTTATATCTCACATACACATCAACATAACTCAGTGTCTGCTAAACTACTGTGTGTGTGTGTGTGTGTTGGGGGGGGGGCAAAGACAGAAACTCCAGAGTCATGACCTCTGTCAAAGTGTCATGTGAACAACCTTGAGTTAACTTTATCCCAGACTCAGACTTCAGCACTGAAAACCTGCAGAATAAGCTTTTTCTCCGCTCTTTCCCTCCTCTCTCTTCCTCTTCTTCTTCTCCCCCCTCCTCAGTTCAAACTCTTCCTGACTCAGGGAAAAGTGTTGTGACACTGGAAACAGTGACTCACTTAGCTCACAAAAGCCCCTTTATGATACAGAAGTCGTCCCTGTGATGCTTTATTTAACTGTTTGTTCTGGACTATTTGTTTTTTTTTTTTGTCGTATCTGCTCTGAGCCAAACCCTGTTGCCCCCGGAGACGCTTCAGCAGCAGCAGCAGCAGCAGCGCTACAGGCTGGTAACCTATTTTGGTCACTGCTGCGGATGCTGTGAGCAGGAAGTCAGGAATGTGACTGGTCGTGTACAACCAGTCGGTCGGCTCAGCGTCAGGGACGCTGCACAGATCTTAAACTCTGGGGTTCGGCTGCACAAAGACACAGAAACAGGCTGAACCTGCAGGGAGGTGGTCCTCATAAACACACACACACACACATATACATGAACCTGCTGGGACACATGATGAGGTCTGAAGTCTGAGGGAGCGTTTAATTTCTATTATTAGAAAACAAAGGGTGGATAAGGGTGGATAACCGTCGACATGATGTGGTCGCCCCGGGCAACGAGAGCAACAACAAGCGTTTGCGTCTAAACTTGTGTGAAACCGACTCCCTCCTCCAGATGTAGGACATTCAAACTGTGAATAATCAATTAAGCAATGGTTTTTGTTTTAAATCAATCAGGGCTCGATCAATACTGACGCCAATACTGTGACTTCAACAACACTGATCTACACCAATTACATCATCATTACAAATTTTAGGTTTTACTTGACTTTTATTTTGAAGTTCAACCTCTTTGCACGGTCAAACATGTTTGTGAACATTAACAGCCAATCAGCAGCATTACTGGATCTTGGTCCGACCATGCTGTGCTCTGATTGGCTGACAGACACCAATGAGATTCACTCATTTATTCATATATTTGGGACCTAATGACGAGACAGTGTCAAACTGACAACCACTGTAATAACATAACAACTAGTTCTACCTTCTATTGATGTATTGATTATCTTTTTTATCCTGGTGATGTCATAACGATTGACGAGCTGAGAGGTGAGGCATTTTGATGACTGTTTCTTATCAGTCCCATAACTCCATTATCGATTAATGATGATTGATTAATGATAAATACTCTGTTTATCATCAGGGGAGACTTAGAAAACAAACAAATATTGACCATTAATGTGACTTAGTTCAACATTTCCGGGTGACAGACTTACTGACCTTTTCGTTTTATTGATTGATTGATTGATTGATTGATTGATTGATTGATTGATTGGTTGATTGGTTGAAGATCACCACACCACTGTTTGGGAGCTAATTATGTTGCAACACAAATGCTGATTCATTTGCATTTTCCATCTCCGGCAGATGTGACAGCTGTTTTCTAATTCACTTTTCACATCTTGAACTTTCTGTGTTTAACTCCTACATTTTGAACCAACATCAATACGTCCATTAATCACAACAATATCAGTTTAATACTAATAATCTCTTGTGCATTACATTACAAACTGCAGTGTTGACGTCCTGTGTGTCTGAACACCTTCTGCATCGTCACCCGTGTCGCTGAAACGAACGGATTACCTGACGTGTTTCTCTGAGGTTTAATCCAGCTCCACTCGTTCTTACGGTTTCACTGAGTTACTCAACTAACAGAAATTATTTAACACTGAAACGGATCAGAGAGGAAAAAAAAACCTCATTCAGCAAACTGTGATTATGTGGTTTAGTGCAACAGCGGCTGCTCTGAGTGAAGCAATGGACACAAACAAAGGGCACAGTGTGGTGTGGGACCTCAGGAACAAAGCATTGAGTGAGTCAGTGGCTGTTAAGTAGAATATACATTATAATAAGAATAATGATCATAATAATAAAAACACTGATGGTTCGGCCATAAATCTACTGAGAGGGAGGGTGAGGAGGCCGAACTCGCTCTTGCGATAACGCGACGCTGTAGATTAAACTCTGCTAAATAAATCCTGCAGCTGATACGAAGCTGCAGCCACAGAGCGTTTGACCTACAAGGGCAGGAAGTCGGCAGGAAGCCTGAAGGGTCCTGAGAGTGGTCGACTAACAACACACATCAACACACATGTGGGCACACACTGTACTGAGCTGCAGCCACTTCATCCACTGTACTGTGTGTAAAACCCTTTAATCGACTGTAAGTCCAGATGTGCAGCGGTAAGTGAAATATGTTGAGCAGCAGCTTTGACAGACGACGCTCCTGTGGAGAAGCTGCTGTCGCTAAATTTTACTGTCGAACAACAGAGAAAACGAGAAAATGAAAGGTTTCGGATTAGTTCGCAGCTGGTTCGTTAAATCTGTGTTTTTGTGCGTTAAGTCCGGTTGTAGTTGTATGTTTTCATCTGCACAAACCCCAAGTGACATTTGATTTCTTCAACAGACCACAGAGATCATTAACACAGCTGTGTCTGTTTGTGGACGACCGGTCTGTTCATCTGATCATGTCAGAGGTCGACTGATTGATCAGTTGGCTCATAAAACTACACCGCCATCAACATTTCATCTGTTTCTTTTGTGAGGTATCGGCCTTTAAAAATCCACTGATCGGAGGTGGTGGATCCACGGTGATCAGGTACAAACATCTGCAGCTGATGATTCTCCCTGATTCATCTGGGATGTGCCTGGAACATTTACAAACCGTCGACGCCAACTATCATGAGGTGTCCCTGATAACGTTAAAGTACACAGATGAGTCCTTACCTCCTCCACGGAGACGGGCAGGATGATTCGGCTGCAAGACACAGACAGACAGACAGAGACAGAGAGAGAGAGAGAGAGAGAGAGAGGAGGGTTAGGATATAGAGTCAGCAGTAAAAACCAGAAATACAACAGTGACAGTTCAGCTGCTCATCTCTGAGCTCGTTGTTGGAGGCAAACAAACCGACCGGTCCTCTGATTATTACACAACACCACACTCACGTCTGTGTCAATGGTTAGCTTAGCTTAGCTTGGCTTAGCTTAGCTAGAATAAGGAGGAAACTGCCTCTATCCAAAATCAATAAAACCTCCACTTTGATTTTATCTGAATCACACAATGGTTAATTATGTTTGAACATTATTCCACCCGGCTCTGACACAACTTTACGACCACATAAAGTGGAGGACAAACAGTTTTGTTGTGTGGACCTTAACACACACAGAGTGTGCGTTTGATTTGAACACCTGTGCGACCCTACATGCGACACATAAACGTAAATGTCACATAGAAAAACAACCATACACTTGGTTCTACGTCTGCAGAGCCAAGCCAGACTAAACACGGCCGACACGACGCTTCAGCAAGATGCTAATGAAATGACTAATGTAGCATTAGCAGTGAAGCTAACACATGTGGCTCCTGTGCACGGTGACGTCACGACTCTGGTTTGACCTGTGGTATTTAACAATGTGTAACAAACACTGGGAAGTAGCTGAGGCTCTTTACTTCTCTGCTGCTGCAGGAAGCTGAAGAGAAGAGGAACTGCAAGACTGAAACTGTGGAGGAACAGACAACAGCAGCAAGGCTGGAGCTTCTGCTGGAAACCCTGCATGTGTGTGTTCATCATGTGTGTGTGTGTGTGTGTGGGATCTTTTGTGTATCCATCTCATCTCTTGTGTGCGCTGATACAATAGCCAATTAATTGCCACCTGTTCCCGGTCCAGCAGGGGCCTGAATATTTCATGAGAACAGATCAGAATGGAAGAGGAGCCCCCCTCTCCTCCTCCTCTTCCTCTTCCTCCTCCTCCTCCTCTGAGCATGAACTTCATGGATCTACAACAGTGTGTTACCACAGACCAGACCTTCATCTTAACATGGCTGAGGCTTTTTTTTTTTCCTCTCCATGCACTTTGCACCACGGTCATATGACAGGCAGCCTCTGGAAGATGTTCCAGCAATGATATGCATATAGTCATAAAACCGCCCAGTTCAGGAGTCAGAGCAGCTGAAAAGAGACGGAAATGTAAAATAAACCTGTTTAAATAAAGCTTTTGGAGTCAAGTTGTGATTTCTTTTAGCTAAAAGCTAAAGTAAACCTGGTTAAACCTGACAGTGGACGTCCTGGCTCCTATAAATAAATACCTCATCTATCAGATAGAGTCAGTGGAAATCAAACCTGGGGACGTGTTTTGGCTGCAGCCTCAGTTTTCCCTGTCATACCTAATTATAGTGTAATGTCCGCGGCGTTGGCAGCGAGCCGCACCGCCCTCGCGTTTCACTTCAGCCACGCTCTTAATACCTTCACTGTTAAAAGGCTGAATTCATCGGAGCCGAAGTGATCCTCGTTGTCATGGTGATCAGGAAATAACACACTTTAAGTTATACTAAGGACGTGGGTTTGTTAATGATAGTATAAAAAAAAAAAAAAAAAAGACACACTGCAGGTTGAACTGTGTGAGAGTTTGGAGCGGAGGTCAGGGAGCAGCTCCATCAGGAGTCACACCAGGAGCCGCGGAGGTGAAAACACTTTTTCTTACATTGTGTTGACGTTAATGATCTGACAGAGGTCTGGAGGTAAAGCAGGCGAGTGTCCGTCCCTGTCCTCTCACAGCAGCCACGACGCTGTCTCTCTGTGGCTTTTTAAATAAAGTTGTAATACTCACTACTCTTTGATCAGCATGGTGACCTCCTCCTCCTCCTCCTGCGTCCGAGCGCGAGACTGCGGCCACAGAAAAGTGGACAAAAACGCCGGGACAGAAAGTTTCAGCTAAACTAAAGCGAGCAGCCGTTCATTCACCGCCCGGAGCGACACACACACCAACACACACACCAACACACTAACACACACTAACACACACTTTTTCTTCCTGGAAGACGAAGAGAGGAGCGGGAGAGAAGGGGCGCGGCGTCACAGGAGGAGGAGGAGACACACACACACACACACACACACACACACTCACCTGTCTGTAGTTTCAGGTGACCTCATGAGACGTTCACGTGCGCTCGGTCAAAGCACGATCAGGCTGATACCGATGTTTTACTACTTGATGTTTTAGTGCTCACCCAGCTGCTGTACTTAATGATGCTAAACTATAATACACTGTATATAGTATACTATACACTAGTCTACTATTCTTCACAGTACTGTGTTGTACTACACTGTACTGAGGGTTACTACAGTTAATGATGCAATACTATATTCAACAACACTAAATGATACTGCACTGCAATACACAACACAACACTACTGCACTGTACTACACTGTACACATCCTTTACTATACTCAGTGATGCTATACTATACTGAACCACACTAACTTGTACTACACTATAATACACTACTGTATGATACTATATTATTCTACATTGTACTGTATATAAGTACACTATACAATATTCTTTACTGTACTGTGTGTTGTACTGTACTATACTTAGATGCTATACTACACTACTACTGCATGATACTATGATTAATGATACTATACTATGCAATGATATGCTATATACTATACTATGGGGGGGTAGCAGGGTCTTAAGCCCCCCCCCCCCCCCCCAGGTTAGATATACTTGTGTTGTTGTATGATATGCATTTCACTTCTGTAGCCTATTAGTATCTGTTGTGGTGTTTGTTTGTTGTGGTGTCAGAATTCACCCCCCCTCCTATAAACAATGAGGCTCCACTATAGCCCCCCCCCCCCCCCCCCCCCCACACACACACACACACACATAATAATTCTCTGGTGCCGCCACTGCAGGTTATGAAGCTGCTGTGAAGTTGCCACCATGTCAGTGATTACGGCTCAGTGAGCATCAGCTGCTGCACGAGGATAGTGAACAGCTTTCCTTGACTGCCCATAGGGTGGAGTACCAGTGCTGCTGAATCATGTGTGTATGTGTGTGTGTGTGTGTGTGTGTGTCAACGCCCGAGTGTGGTCAGACCAGTAGAGGGAGAAACCGTCGGTGCTGGCTCGACCAGTTTCTTGGAGACACCTCAGACAGTTTGTTTCCACTCAAACTCTGTGGTCGATGTTACTCATCAGTTTGTCTCCTGTATGATCTAAAGTACTTACATCTGACTCAAAGTGGGCTCTGAAAGTCTGAGACCACCTCTGTTTGTTATTTATTAACCTTATTACCTTCTGTTTGCCTCCAGATAAAACCAGAGAGGGTGAGAGTCTGCCCCCTGCTGCTCTGGAGAGGAACTGAATCGTGACAAAAGAGACACAACTGTACAAATTATTGTTTATTTTGCTTCATATATTGATCTGTCTTTTTTTTTTTTTCTCCTTTCAGCATTACTTGAAACAAACGTCAGTGACAAATGGCTATACTGTGGTACAAGACGAGAGAAAACCAAATATACAGTATAAGACCACGCAAAATACACATTCTCGTAAACATCAGAGAAAAATAACAACAAAATTTAAAAAAAAAAAAAAAAAACAACATAATGAAAAACAAGAAACTAAACTGGAAAAAAAAAAACATGGTAAAAGGTAAAAGATACAAAACTCAACATGCCCGGAGGGAACAAGGCGTCAGTGTTTCAGATAACACCCCCACTTCCTGTCATCACACAGCTGTTTAAAAAAAACAAAGCAAAAACGCTGACGCTTCAGAACAATAAACCATTCATCAATACATCAATCAATCAATAAACCAAACGGCTGTGACATAGAGAGTCCCTGTCCAAGGGACTGGGAAGGTGATGGTATTTAGGATTGGGGTGGGTGGTGGGTGGGGTGGGGGGGGTGAGGCGTTTAAGGTACGGCAGTGAAGGAAAGTGCTGATTAGTTTCCCCGTTTACAGGGACATGAAGGTTTCACCTGGTGACTCATCACCACTCACCATCGGCTGGTGGTCGTTATTTCATCACAACGTTTATGAAAATGTTGGATCGTCAGAGAGAGTTCAGGACGAGTTACCGGGCAAAACCAACGTCCATCATCGCCCACATTCAAATCTGTTACATCTGTACCTGCCTGACAGGGAGAGGCGGGGCCGTACGGAGGACAACTGGTGCCAGAATTAACAGTGACGTCATGTGTCGTGAATGTAAAAAGCGTTGTATGTGCAACGTACAAATGAAAACTGACAGATTATTTGTGTTTTTTTCTGCACTTTAGCGACAACAACATCAATTTTTGGATGAAAAACTACAAAAGAAACAGTTTCAACTTCCACGTTTGTAATTCGTCACTTGTTTTCCTCCGTACGTTTCTCTCCGATCGTTTACATGTGATGAACTCGTGCAGGTTAACGAGGACGAATGTGCAGCTCTGCTTTTTGTTGACAGAGCGTCCAAACACACACACACACGAGCTCCTGAGCTGAGAGACAAGACTCGGCCGCTCCGTCCGTGCACTTGAAGGCAACAAACCGAACATGTGGAGCGACAAGTTTCCTACAAAAATAACAGCATCTTTTTTTTTTTTTTTCTGTTTCCCATGTTCTGAGTTTACAAATCTACATCCGAAGCATCTGAGGTTTTACATTCTCTGCATCATGCACCACTAGGAAGCAGCCATGCACATGGCGTCTACGATACAGTGCGGGATGGGTGGGGGTGAAGGGGTCAGGAGGTCAGGAGGTCAGGCCATTCAGAAATACACCACGACTGAGGTCCATGTTAAGAGTGTAAAGTGCATCGCGTGCCATTCATTTCTCACTTGAGTCATTCGCTGGGCGCCTCTGGTGGCGGCGGAGTCTCGTTTCTCAGCTCAGTCAGTAAACATCTCATGACAGGTTTGTGGGCGGATGAAAGTAATGGATAGATTGATAGATAGACAGAATGAGGGAGGGAGGGAGGGACTGGGTGTGCCACATCCTGCCTGAATCCACTCCTCCCATCATGTGTGCACACAGAGAGGCACTCGGAGGCTCTTTGGAAGCGCCTCTGCCAGGAGCAAAATGTCCGAGGAGGAAAACGTCTCGCTCTCTACTCTCTAAGACTTAGTTGTTGTCTCTCAGAAGCTGGAGGGACTGCTTCTTTCTTCTTCTTCTTCTTCTTCTTTTTCTTTGCAGCCTGCTACCTTCAAACTATAATGTCCCTTTATGTCTGTAAAGTGGTGCGTTCAAGTTCAAGTTGTGTGACGGTGCAGAAATAAAACACCAAAACAAAAAGAGCAAAGCCGTCGTTTGACTGATTCTTTGGAAAATCCACTGAGGAAGCAGGACTGATGGCGACTTGTTGTTGTTGTTGTTTGTTTGTTTGTTTGTCGTTAAAAAAAAAAAAGACGTAAAACTGCCTCTTTTAAAGCAAACGAAACACAAATAGTAACACATCTCTGTAATTAACTAGCACCCTTTGTGATTTTTGTTGTTTTTTATCAGTCAATACAGTCAGTAAATGTACACATACTACACTTGTGTGTGTGTGTGTGTGATCGTGTGTGAACGTGTCGCCCCGAGCTCTTATTGCTACAACGAACCTAAACTGCAAAACTCAAATCTGTGTGTATGTGTGTGTGTTTGAGTGTAACCACTCCAACGTCTAAAAAAACACACACACACACTCACACGTCCTCCTCCTTATCGTCTTCAGATCAGGTGCAGGGAGGGGACGTCTGAGCTCACCTTGTGATCATATTGCAATAAATACATCTGAAAAACAAAAAAGACCTGTGATAAAAGGAACCAGCGCTGGCATCATGCAGTGGAGTTCATCACACACCAGAGGCCACTGCATTATGTAACACACACACACACACACACACACTGGCAGAGATGCTGCTGCAGTGTGTGTATGTCTATGTGTGTGTGTGTGTTTATCTCTGAGAGGATATTAAAGTCCTCGACACCAAGCAGCTCTCTGCTGTATAAACTTGGATCAATTAGAATGTATAGGTCGTCATGGTAACGCCATAGTTACCATGCGTCAAGTTTTTTTTTTGTATCAGGTGTCTTAACAGCTCAATACTGTTGGTCTCCTCACTTCCCATTGGCTGGCATCTTCTTCTTCTTCTTCTCCTTCTTCTTTTTTTCTTCTTCTTCTGTGTTTTTTTTTTTTTTTTTGTCAAACGTGCGACTGGCGGAGGAGAGCGAGCCAGTCGACCGTCAGTGGCACACGTAGCAGTGAAACGAAAACAAAACGTGAACAGAAACCGTGAAGACGAGGAGTCGTAGGGTTGAAATAAAAAACATAGTCCCCAGTCTCTTCCTCCTCCTCCTCCTCCTCCTCCTCCTCCTCCTCTTCTTCTTTCTCCCATTTAGTCTGTTTTCTCCTCTTTTCTTTAGAGATGCAGTCGTTGTGGGGGGGTGGGGGGCGGTTGGTGCACCCCCCTCCCCCACGCACACACACACATCTCAAAAGGAGGGGGGTGAGAGGGTGGAGAGTGTTTTGTGTGTGTGTCATTCAACAGATGAACGAGGTGATACTGAAGTGTTACAGTCAAGTATATGGCAGTAATAATGGTGTGTGTGTGTGTGTGTGTGTGTGTGTGTGTAGGGAATGTACTGACAGAGGTGGTGGATGTGTTTAAGTCTCACACACAGGTAGGTGACCTCCTCCACCTCCATTGCTCTCCCCTCCCTCCTTCTCCTCCTCTTCTTCTTCTTCTTCTCTGTCTTTTTTGGTGTCGATCTCTCCCCTCTCCCCTCTCTCTCTCTCTCTCTCTCTCTCTTTCTCTCTCTCTCTCTAGACGAAGGCCTCAGGTTTGCTACCGTTGTTGATCTTCACGTAGATCTTAGGGTCCTCGTCGCGCTCGTCTCTGAGGCGCTGCAGGTGGCGGCTGTGCCACAGCAGGTAGAGGGGGAGGCAGAACCCCAGCATGCTCAGCACCAGGAGGCCCACGTTCACCTGAGGAGGGGACGAAGGGGGAGGGGGGGGGCAATATCTGGGTCAGTCAACGTTAACAAAGGTGAAGTAAAGACTCTTCACTTCATGTGAGTTGATGTGTGTGTTCTCACCCAGAGCGGGTCGCCCTCCAGCGGCCCCACCATGGCCATGAAGAGCGGCTGCTGCAGCAGAGCGAACAGAGCGCTGATCAGAGACTGCATCCCTGTCAGGCTGCCGAACTGAGAGGAAGGGTACCTGCAGGGGACAAACGGCAGCACAGGTGAGCTGAAGGCTCGACCAGACACAGACCAGGAAGTTCAGGGATTCAACTTCTAATGTGTGAATGTGAAGACGTTGTTTCTTACTTCTGATGTTTTAGTCTCTAAGTTATAATATATAGATAATATATTGTATGTTGTGCAGCATCATTGTGTATTTTTATGCCGTCACACTTTGCACACTCACACAGCGGCGTAGAGGCCTCCGACTGCAGAGTGGATGAAGCCTCTGACGATGGTGTGGAGGATGAACGACAGAATCTGAAGAGGAGAAAACAGACAGGAACAGTTTTTTTTGCGTTAGACACTGTGGTGGTCGGCTCTGGTCCTCGCAGGCAGGAAACCACATTCACACCCTCAGATAAAATCAGAGAAGGCGCCAGTGAAAAATAACACGCAGTGCCTCCGCCGTCCACTAGGTGTCAGCGCAGCACTGAGAAATCCTGCAGCTGCATTGCCATGTGAACGCCTCATCCTGTTTGAACATCATGTACATCTCAGCTGCCGCTCTGCAGTGTTCGCCCAGATTCACTCAGGGGCAACAGCAGCACGTGCTGGGGAGTGTGCCCCCCCCTCCTTCCCTCCCTCCCTCTCTCCCAAAATAAAAAAACACAAGTTATTAAATAGAAATCAAGGTGTTTTCTCTCTTCGCTCACCTGGAGCGGCAGGTTGGGGATGATGCAGGTGACTCCGAAGCCAACCAGGAGCAGGTTGGTGAAGATGAAGGCTCTGGTGGCGTTGATGATCTTCTGGATCTGTTTGTCAGGACGACGTGGCTGACCGGGCTCCCTAGTCACACACACAGCAGAAGAATACCAGCGTGAACACACACTTCACACAGCAGAGGATATAATGAGGTTTTCACTTGTTTTGTTGTTTATTATTTGCATCAAGCAGCTAAGGGACCAGAATGCACCTGGGTGGGTCTGTGGGGTTTTTTGTACCAGGGCAGGAGAGACAGGTATGAATTCATCTCTTCTTCTGTTTACTTGCTTTTGATTAAAGAAACCGTTTTTTCTTTTTTCTGCCTGCACTGAGGTGTTTTGACTTTGTTTGATTTGGATTTCGGCCACAAAAAAGAGAGTCAAGATTTGAAGAAGATTTGTTGACTTTAAACTGGAAAATGTTGGGAAAATGATTTTATTCTTTGTTTGTTCATCAGTGCTGTTTTTCTTTTCTCCCTTTTTATATCAATGTGTGTGTTTCTGAAAATGAACCAGTCAAAATCAAGGGCAAAGATGTGTGTGTCTCTGTCTATATTTGCATATGCTTCTTCTTCTTCTGTGTACATGTGTGTGTTTGTGCGTTCGCCCTCACCTCTTGACGCTCTTGTCACTGTCGTCCTCGCAGTCTTTGAGCCTCCAGTCCATGACATAGCCAATCACAGGAGACGTGACCAGACACAGGAGCTGGAGGACGCCGAAGATGGATGTGTAGACGCTCACTGAGAGACAGATGACAGGACAGACGGGTGAAGTTATTATATTGTTGTTTATTCAGAGGTTTTGGATGGTGAGGGAGAGTTTAGATGGAAACACACACACACACACACACACACACACACACACACGGGAAACAGTCACAGCACGTTGTCACGCTCTCACAAATACAAGACAGAGCAGCTGAGGGGAGGAGGTGATGAGCGAAGGAGGTTTGATCTGCGGCCCGAGGTCTCTTACCCACTTGCATCCTCTCCACTGCAGCAGCAGCAGCAGCAGCAGCAGCAGGAAGCCAGCATGACAGGAGAGAAGAAGAGAGAGAGAGAGAGAGAGAGAGAGCAAGAAAGAAAGAGAAAGGGAGGACGGACGGAGAAGGAAGAGACAGAGCTGGAGTTAACAACAAGCCATGATGAGCAGGAAGCAGCAGAAGGACGATTGTTAGGTGTTAGTCAGAGAGCAGAAGAAGAAGAAGAAGAAGAAGAAGAAGAGGAAGAAGAAGAAGACGTAAACACTCTATGATGTTATGAAAGGCCGTCCACTCACCTGTGCTCAGGTCTCCCTCCGTCAGAGACTCCAGGATGGTGTTCATGGCTCCCATGTAGAAGATGAGGCGGAGCTGCGTCACACACATGGTGATGAGGCTCAGCAGGAAGATCGGACTGAAGATGCTCTTCATGAAGGACTGAGCTGAGAGACGACAGAGAGACAGACAGAAATATCACATATATGGTCCCTGTTGGTCCGTTTACATCTGCACAGCTGTGGCGGCATCATTTAGATTGGAGATGACCAGTGAGAACCAGTGTTTGGTCCAAAACGTCCACATCATGAGACGTCAAACTTCAATCCTGAACATCTACAGGTCTTTAAATTGGGGTGACACCACTAAATCCTGAGGGAAACAAATCCAGAGAGACCAGAAACCTTTCCCGTCCACAAAGTCCCAACTCAACTCACCTATAAAATGTGATTAGGAAACCATATTGCTTTGAGGTGACATGAAAAGTGTTCCCACCAACAAACGGCCTGCGGCTTCCTGTCCAAACACCATCCAACACTGTTTTTTGTCGCCTTTATAGAAAAATCTACACTTACAGATGTTGTTTTCTGTCGCCTTAAGAACCAATTTGACGTCAAAATGGACATTTTGGACCAGAAGTGTGCGACCTCGGCTCTCTGTACATCACTTTCTCACATAATGTTCCCAGTGCAAACATGACGGGGGGAAACTCCAGTTCTCCTGTGGCCTGTTATCTGGCCTGCAGCAGGTTGTATATTAATAGGACTCAGATATCTGAGGTTTTCCCCCAGAAAGATAAACGAGTGCAGAAGCACTGGTTTTATTTGTCTGGGTCAGATCAGTAAACCACCTCTGAATATGAACAACATGTGGGAAATGATGGAACAGATGTTGCCTCAGAGACCTCCACATCTGGATAGAAAACATGCTGAGGCAGCAGATTTCTCCCCGTTTTGCAGTCCCAATGTGATCCTCCATTTTCTCTACATTTAAAAACTCTCTTTTCTATAGGATGGAAAAACTACCCCTTGTCATCGGCCCTCTGCTGCCACAGCAACACGTCTTAACCCGCACGAGAAGCTGTGCGGCCTCGAAGGAGAAAGAGGTGGTTTCTGGGTAAGGAGTTGATCATTAATCAAAGCTGTGAATACAAATGGAAAATGGACATGAGTGTCCATATGGCGACGCGCTGGACAAACCAATTAATGGTGATTGCACAGACGGAGGAGACGGGTTTATTACCCAGAACAACAGGTATCCACCAGAGGCTTCATTAAAGGGGATTGTTTGGCCACAGGTTGTGTTTGAGAGGCATCATGAAGTTTCTTCTGCTTAACTATCACAATCTGATCAGGATGGAGACAGAAGATATAAACATGTGTATGAACTGTTATAACACGTGTGTGTAACGCGTTAGCCACCATGCTAGCAGCGCTGTGAGGCTGAAAGTGTGCTATCTTTGATGCTAACCATGCTGATTAGCATGTTAATGATTAGCTTGTACATCATTTGACGTGTGTATCATGTTAGCTCAGTGTAGCTTTAGCAACATGCTAACGAGCCGATTAGCATGTTAATGTTTAGCTTGTACACAATTACGTAGCTTGTACGTGATTGTGTGTATCATGTTAGCTCAGTGTAGCTTTAGCTACATGCTAACACTTGTTGGTTAGCATAAAAGTCAGGGAAACATGGAGGTTCTGGTTACCATGACAACATAAAACAAAAATAATTTTAAAATATGAGAAAAAACATGAATAAATGATCAATTATTGATTTTTTTTGATTAAATGTTTGATTAAACAATCTGTGTACTAATTTATTTACTTATTTTCTTTGGTTATTTGTCTTTTTTCTTGTTTACATTGGATAATGTTCAAATACTATTGTTATTTCTTGTGTGACTATAAGCTAACATCCTTTTATCGCGCTTTTAATGATAAAAACAAATGGATGAAGGATTTTTTTTTTTGTTCAATAAAATGTATTTGATGAAAAAAACAAACAAACAATCCATTAAAAACCAGATCCTCCTCGACCGTCTGCACTGAACCTGTAGTTTTATGACCATGCTGCGCTGCCGTGTGTCAGAGCAGAAACAACATTTGTGTTTTATTGGTGATAAAATAATAAAAGTAAATAAAGTGAAATGTTCACAGCTGCTGTCGAGTCAGAGCAACAGGAGCGTGGGAGCAGCCTCGTGTGTTCACAGTGTAATATGGGCCTCTTTAAAGCTCCTGACAGAAGGAACATGTCCAGCTGTTATGAAACCAACCATGAGCATCCTGACACACACACACACACACACACACACACACACTGGCTGATACTTTAACCCACAACAATGCTCCTCCACAGCTCCCTGCCGACACACCACACACCTGCTGGGCAGATTTTCCAAGAATTGGGTCCGAACTGATTCCACGGTCCGTTTGGTACAAAAGAGGCCGAGACAGACCCCCACCTGCCCCCCCCCACTACCCACCACCCACCACACCACTATTACTACCAGTACCAGTCTGTATGGTGTGAGAGCCAGGAGGGCCCGAGGAGTCCCAGAGGTGCCGGGGTAACAGAGGTTAGCTCAGCGTGGATGTAGGGCAGAGGTAAAGGGGTAAATTAGGGGCACCACAGGGAGGTTGCGGGGGGGCCGGTCGGTGTGTGGATGTGGGTCAGAGCCAGAGAGGACGAGGACGAGGAGATGCTGCCGACACGCCAACCACAAGTAGCACAGAGTAACACAGAGCAGAGGGGACGAGGGCTGTCCAGGACTCTTTAGATGTGAGTTAATGATAGAAACACAACACTGACTGTCAGACTGTCACCCTTTGAAGTTGTCGTGGCAACCAGGTTGGGGAAATATGTAGGTCAATTTACACCAATCAGCTGTTCTTTATTTAATATGTATCTGTTATTATGCTGGTGGCTGAGTGTTGTTTATCTGTGGCCTGTTTGAAAAGTTCAATCTGAATCAGAGGTGATTTGATTTGAATATTGAATATTGAATATTAATCTGTAGTTTTAATTATTTTTCCACGACCTCACATCATTGCAACCAGTCGCCTGTTTTAAAATCATGGCTGACTGGTTTACTGCTCAGTTCATTTTGACTTTTATTCCCTCTATCTTCATGATATTCACCGGCTCAGGGCAGTTTTATGAGCGAAATTCTCCTGTTCACCATCGAGCCAACGACTTTCTGCCTCTCTGCTGTTTGGTCCTGGGCAGGTTTCCACACACTACACTGTGTTTTTGTGTGTATGTGTGTGTGTGTGTGTGTTTTTTCCCCACACACACAGCAGCTGCTTGTTGCAGCTGGAAATGAGGTTAATGAGAGCGGTTCAGGAGATGACTCACATGACACTATTACACTTAACAGTAAAGATTTAAACTAAATATTGACAAATTATACGAAAAAACAAACCTTTAAAGGTGATTTCAGAACCCGTTGTTATAGTTTCCTGGTCACTGTATCTGTGTCTGACGCAGCGTACACTGTGTCAGCTGTGTATTGATTCAGTATGTGTTTGTTTTAAACGTCTCAGACTCTTGTCTGTAAAGCTTTTGTTTTTCCATGTGGGTCATTAGATCATCATCATCATCATGGATCTCAGTTCATTCACAGCGACAACCCGTGTGGCAGACTGACGGGTTTAAGAGACGCCAGGATGGATATTTATAATCTGGAACGAGTGGAGACGACAAATATTGAGAGTGTGTTTGATCAAGACTGAATCTTCAGGAGACAAGTCTGTGATTTCTCTGTGTACCATCATGGCTCGCTCACTCACAGACTCATCCTTATTAGGAAAGCCACGAACGGACCTGTTGTGTTTACTTACTCTCCTCCTGGCCCGGACACTTGACCTCCAGGTCGACGGTGGACAGGCACAGCTTGTTGGCCTCCTGCGTGGCCAGGTCTTTGGTCGCCGGGTGCTGCTGCTTGATGGAGTTGCCGACGCTGAGGCGGCGCCCCACGGTGGTCACCTGCCGGTAGAACTGCTTCCCGGTGATCTTGTGGTCGAAGCCCAGCCAGCTGAACTTGATCTTCACCCTACACATCATGTATGAAGACGGGGAGAAGAAAAACAGAGAGAAAGATCCAGGTGAATGAGAGCAAAGCTGACTGAGTGTCTGGATTTAAGGTCTTTCCTGTCTGTGGAGCTCTGCTGCATTACACCGGGATTTACTGCACATGAGTGTGTGTGTGTGTGTGTATGATCTCTGTGGAGAATCCAGGCTCAGTCCAGAATCCACGTTCAGGAAGTATAATCTCAGTTACACTAACTGCATTACAATGTGTGTATGTGTGTGTTTATCTTACGTGTAATCCATGTCTTCGGGGCCTGGGAACGGCTCCAGGGGCCAGTTGACGAAGCAGTTGAGGAAGACGAGGCAGGCGCAGCCGGCCCAGACCATCAGGATGGAGATAAATGTGGCGCCGAGGTCGTAGATGACCTGCAGGTTTAAAACACCATACGTCATCGTAATGAAGCAACAGTGACGAGGTGGTGTGTTAATGTCAGAGCGACGCCTCAGTGGTGACGAAGACACACGAGTGAATCAAGAGCTGGGTGGAGTTAACGACTCCTCCGTGGCCTCACCTTAATGCCGGGGAAGGTGACGGCAGAGGAGGCATATGAGCCGATCATCAGGGCGATGAAGGTCGACCTCAGGTCTCCAAACATGTTGGGCAACTGTGGAGACACAAGAGCAGGTTTGAAATACACTTAGGCATGATGTAATCATGATGTCATATTACATAATTAGAACGTAAAGTGAAATCATAGGCAAAAGTACGGTGGCTCAGAGGGCTCAGCATACAGAGGAAACACATGCAAATGATAACAAGATAAGCATCAATGTGCACCTCTTTAATGCTTTTAATTTGAAAAGCCACAAAGCTTCGAACAACAAGCGCGTCTCCATCTGGTGCATCACTTCCTGTGTTTGTACCTGCAGCTCATGTGTCGTCTCGTCTGCTCCTCTGAAGTTGTTATATTTTGTCTATTTACATGTGTTTTCTTAAGCTCCAGTGTGTTGAGCTCTCAGGGCCACCGTACAAAAGGAAACAAGAAAGAAAAAGACGAAAACAAGCAACAGTAAAACGCCTGAAACAGCGATAAAAAAAAAACAAGGTCAAGAACATTTGATAAAGTGGAAACAGCACAAACTGAAACTAATGAATGAATTTAGGTCAAAATCAGAAACTCGATCTCTTTGCCAATTTTTCTGCAGCAAAACACAGTTTGTCCTGTTTGTTTGTGGAGCAGCTGTTGTTCCATGACATCACTGTCACACACACACACACACAAACACATGATGTTTACAGAGTCATTGAAAACACATCTCAACCTCTGCGCTATCACGGCGTCGGAATATGATTTAAAGTGATCATGAAGCAGAGCGAGCCCCGAGGCCTGAAGGAGGAAAAATCAATTATCCACTTTCCAGCGCGACGAAGCGCAGAAGCTCAGAGCGGTCATGAGCTCCTCAGATCACACAGGAAAATAAAAAGTTTATCAAGTGATGGGACAGAGATGTGAAGGAGCTCTGCAGACACAGAAAAACAACTCCAGACTTTTTTATTCTCCTTCAAATTAAAAGTTTAACTCAGTAGAAGCAGGAAGCTGATGTGACCAGATGTTCTGTCTCCCTGCAGCTGTTTAACTATGTTTTAGCATTTGCTTTTATTCTATAATCAAGCGTTAGCATGCATGCTAGTCCTTTTTTTCTCCTCTTTATGTAAGCCAGTAAAACCTACGTGAGTCCACTCAACATGCAGACAAACGCTTCCCCCTGCTGATATACGTGTTATTGGCTATTGATAGGCCTCCGACCACAGCGCTGCCTGCTGCCGGCTGTTTCTCACCCTGTGTTTGAAGTGGTGCAGAGACAGAAACAGAGATAAAGAGACAGAGAGAGAGCGAGAGACAGGTCTTGCATAATGAAACTCAGCCCGAGACGAGAGCACACGCTGTTCTTAACCAGGCTACTTCAAACTGTAAACAGGCCTCTGCAGGAAGTCACCAACAAAGCTGCAGCTCAGAGGAGGAGGAGGAGGAGGAGGAGGAGGAGGAGGAGGAGGAGAGCAACATGTGCCTCAGAGGTTCATCACTGATGTCAGGGAGATGTTTAACTGATGCCATCTGGAGAACGGATGTTGAACACGGAGGAGGAGCTGGTGAGAGTCGTGGGGGGGGGTCGCTGTTGTATTATTGTCTGTATTATTATTATTATTATGATTATGGGTCATAGCTATTATGGGTCATAGAGAACTCCCTCTCATTGTCCTCATGTGTCCGTCCACCCTCCATCCGTCCTCTGTGTTCACCATGGGGGTTCAGCTTGTTAGTTAGATGGTTGAACCCTCTCACCCCACAACGAACGTCACCCCCACGGATTAATTAGACCAAAGGTGAGCGAAACCCCTGCACCCCACCGCCTCACCCCCCTCCTCAGTTCATCCAATGTTTCTCCAGAGCGTCAGTCGACCAGAAGATCTTAGTTATGACACTTTACAGGAGACGTCTCACTGACAGCGTCAGTGGGGGTCAGGTGGACGACCTTTGGCCCAGTTCTGGAGAAGACAGAGAGCAGGGGAAGAGGAAACACGGTCGGACCAGCTCAGCAGAGTCGGCGGTGTTGTCACGACACACCGAGTTTGACTCATGAGATCTGTGCAGCCTCAACAACAGTCACATCTGTCCACAGCTGCTGCTCGGTCACTTCCTCATCGTCCAAACTGTGACGACCATGTGACGACGCATCAATTTTCAGCATCCAGTCTGTTGTGACTCTGTCGTTCTTATAAATAGAAGAAGTGTGTGAAAGTGGTGACTGTATGAAAAGTATCAGAGGGAGGGGCTGTTCATGAGCTTTTATTTACCCCTATCTATTATATAGCTCATTTTATAACTGCAGACTTGAACTTAATGACCTTTCTGCAAACAATCCCACAATGCAATGCACTTCATAGATGCAGTAAATATAAAAGGTGAAAAGGTGTTTACAGTGCTAATAAGCCCGTCTCTGCCCCCTCTGTCACTCACCTCCACGGCGTCACTAACAGACCCAGTTTGTTTATGTATTCGCTCTGGGAACATGTCGATTTGGCAGCGGCTCTGTTGCCACTGACGATCACGTCTGTGAGTGCACAGGTGAGAGGGGGAACACAACAAAGTCACGTGAACAAAACCACAAACCGACATTATGAGCAGAAACCACATCCACAGGGCTTGTGATACTGACGCAGGAGGAGGAGGAGGGGGGACGGGAGGGGGGGGTGTCTGGGTTACTAGATCTGGGTCACAGCCAGCTGCTGAGACCACGGTTTCCCATTAAAAGAAAACCTGTCATAAACCAGTTTGGGTGACTCATGGTGAAAGAGAGAAGTAGGGATTAATGAGTTCAGCAGCAGCAGCAGCAGCAGCATCACGATGAAGTGTGAGAGAGTGTGTTAATGGGAGGAGCAGCCATCAAGCTTGACGGGCAGCAGATAACAGTGTTTTTGTTGCCCGAGTCAATAACACATCAGTCAAGCGGACAGGTACGTGTGTGTGACTGTTAAACACCGGAGGACAAAGAACTCTGCTTGTGCGAACAGACCCACAACCACAACCACAGCCACTGAGTGATCGCAGTTAACTGTACACGGCGACAAAACCTCCACACATAACTCGCGCTCCTGCCGTGAAATATGTGTGAAATGTGGCCGTAAAAGGTCGGTCGTTTAAAGCCTGGCTCTGATAAAAACACATTTTTCGTCACGCCCCGGCTCACAAAGGCCGGAAAAAAAAGAGAAAAACCTGAATTACACAAGATTTTTTATCTAATGTGAGCTGCTCTGCAAACATGTACACAACCATAACTGTTTGTGTAACACTTATATGATCAACAGAGCCTCATAATCCCTGTGAAGTGTAAACAATTGATCTGTTTTGGTGGTTTCCAATCATATAATCATGTAAACCTGTGTTTCTCAGATGTTTATGGGATTGTACGAGATTACAGATGTTTGTTCTCCAACTTTTGTACCTCATTAAACGAGTCCTATTAATCTCCAAAATATGTATTAATCATAAATATGTGTTTATGTGTTGTGGGAGTGACGGAGGCAAAGATGGAGAGAGCTCCTGTGAAGATGGAGACAGCTCTCTGAAGCAATAAGGCCTGCCATTTACTTTGTTATTGCCTCTTCCCTCAATAGCTCTTTTGTTAGCTCACTGTGTGTCCATGCTGAGAGTGGTAAGGTACACACACACACACACACACACACTCATGTACACAGTGAGATGTGCTCAGTGTTTGGACAGGTCTATTTTAGGTTCGGAGCAGTCACCTGGAGATAAGAGATCAGGGTTCAGTTCGTAGCAGGCTGTGCAGGTGCAGAGAGGCGGCAGGTGGTGGTGGTGGTGGAGGTGGAGAAGGGGTGGGATGGAGTGGTTGTGCGTTGGCATTTGTTTTAATTACAAAAAAAAAAAGAAAAGAGTAATAAAAAACATCACCTGAGACACAAAGATGCTTTACTGGGAAAAAAGAAAGAGCTGATCAGTGTGTTTTGTTTGAACAGCTTCCAGTTAACTGATCATTAAATCAGCAGCAGTGGCTTTTTACTCAGTGTTATGTGGGAACGTGCACGTGTGCATATTAACAATCATTCAACAAACCTTTCTGACAAACTCTCAAGACGTTTAAAAAAACACTCCAGCAGCTCTTGGGCCTCTGCCACAGTGCCCTGGAGCAATACTAAGTGTTTTTAACAGTGTCCCTGGAGTTCCTAGTAAAAGGCCAGCTTTTGACAAGGTTTTTTTTTTTTAGAAAGAGCAGCAGCACAGCAGTGAAGGAGGTTAAACCCACCTGAACTCTCAATGTAAAAACTTGAACCTGTTGAACCTTTTGTTGTGACTCATTTAACGCTATATGCTAATCAGTGGATGTTAGCATGCTAACACTAAACAGTCGGTAAAGACTACACTTTTTAAAATCAGCTACTACTTCCATTTTTGGCTGTTAGCATGTTCCCCTTTAGCTCAACAGCTTTAGCATGCTGCTACAACTGCTCTTTTCAGTAAATAATATTAAACATTGAATCATTTTCAGCTCTGACTTGATCTTAAATGAGAGTGTTATAAGTTTAGGAAGAGAGGATTTAGTCTGTATAACCTGTACACATAGTTTTTGGTAATGTTATCTGAAACTTTTTACAATCAGAAAACGTTAGCATGCTAACACCATTGAACATTCTTCCCTAGACGTTGTTAGCATGGCTGCATGCTATATTTTTGTAAAACATGAACTTAGCGTTTAGGTGTGTTGAAACCTGTTCAGCTAACCTGTATGATTGCTGATAAACCTAGCCTACAACACTGAGAGCATGTTAACATGCTAAGCATTTAGCTTCGCTAGCATCACTGTAATGTGTTGTAAAATGTGTTTGCAATGTTTATGTTTATGTGGAAATGTTTGTGTCAAGAAGTTCTTTAACTTCTTGTTAATGATGTGATCTGACCACACATCATCAGGACACATTAACAGTTGGTAAACATTAACATATTACCATTTCCCTTTGTGAGCATGTTGCTAACGTAAGCCTTTATTTGCTCAAAGAGGCTTGGCATGCTGCTAGCATGACTGTGGAATAGACTAATGTCAATACTGTAAATCATGTTCAGCCATGTTTAAATGTTATTGTATGGGCAAGTTGAAACCTGTTGTTGGCTGACAGCACTGGGTGTTCAGGCAGAACAGATGAATACACTGAACCATGTGACCCACTTCTTCATATATGTGCTCAATCTGTCATTCAAACAGTCAACGGTCTGATTTGACTCATCTCTTTTGTGTGGAAATGATCTGAAGGTACTATGAGACATATTAAAGATGTTTCAGTGAATGAACTTGACTCTACTTTATTTCCAAACAGTTTAGATAAAGTTTCCCTTGTGACTGCAAACTTTTCGGCTGCCCTGCACTTCCTCACATGCACTCGGGGTAAGATTGTGTGCTGAGGTGTTGAAAATGTGCAAAGGAAGAGGGCCGAGTGTGAGGTGACAAAAAGAAAACATGCTGAGCCCTGGAGTCAGGCGGGTGGGAGATGAGGAAAAAAAAAAAAAAAAAAAAAGAGGAAACTGGACTGAGCCATTCGAGAGGAAAGGAACAGAGAAATGAAATGGGGAAGGAGCGCTGTGGAAACTCCAGCTGCCTGCTGCTGGCTCATTGAGAACCAGCTCTGACCGGTCCTGTCCTGACGCACAGGATGAGACTCCATCCATCAGAGCAGCCAAGGAAGGCCGTGAGATTAGCAAACAGCAGCTGACGGACGCCAGGCTGCATACCTCCATCGGCCTGACGTCATGTTTTTACACGTCTCAGGCCTAATTCTTATATATTTCAGTGGAGCCAGTGGTGGATGCCTCTGGACGGGTGTTAGGACCCTCTGTGTCTGGAAGGGATTTACAGACACCTGGTGGAGCAGCCAGGTTGGCTGCCAGATTCACACCACTACACAAATCCTCATCCACACGAACCCGGTATCAACAACCGCAGCTTGTGTCTGCCCTGCTCCAATCTCATATTTCTGAGCAACTCTTGACCTTTGGCATTCACTCATCTTTTTTTTTTCTCCCCCCCCCGCTCCTTTCTCCCTTCGGTCGGTCACATGCAGTAAACAACAGAGCATATACTGTCCTCCCTCCATCTCACGCTGCCATCTCCTGCATGGTAAAAATAGTCTGCAGCCTGGCCTCACAGTCTTGTTGCTTTCACTCCCACCCCCCCCCCCTCCTCCCCATCACCAGGCAGAATGAAGTGCTGTGTGTGTTTTTGTATATTTTCCAGCCCAGCACGCCTCGAAACTTGAGGTTAAAAGCTCATTCATCAAGGAGAAAGTGTCCTGAACATTTAGATTCCTCCACTAAAAAGCACATTGATGGTCAGTTTGTTGGCAGGGAATCAGTCAGACAATCAGTCGAGCAGCAAAGCAGGCGCATAAGAGTGGTAGGCTACCAGATGGTCGGGTGGTGACACAGATTTAAAAAAAAAAAAAAAAGGGGTGGGGGGGGGGGATTGTGGAGTAGAGGAAATAAAACATTATAAGGCAGCTGACAGAAAGTAGATCAGGGCAGAGAAAGGACCTGTGGAGGCCAAACCCAGGAAGCAGAGGGGGCTCGGGCACGTGCAACAAACGAGACGAGGAACAAGAGGAGGAGCTTCGTGTGCAGCTGTGGGTGTGGATATGTGTGTATATGTGTGTGTAATGGGGGGGGGATCTGGTATTGTATTTTCTGTAACATGAAGCTGTTTACAAGCTTCGAATGAGAGGAATGACGACAGGGCGAATTAACCGCCCCTCCTTCCTCCTCCTCCTCCTCCTCCTGTTCTTCGTCGTCTTCTTCTTCTCACTCCCTTTTTCCCCTGGTTGGAACAGTGAGTGCTGAGTGTGCATCCACAGGAGAGAATGAGGAAGTGAAGCAAAGAGAGATAAAGAGAGGGATTAAACAAAGAAAAGTGTGGGAAGGAGCCAAAGAAAGAAAAGTGGTGCAAGAACAAGAAGGAGGAAATCTCAAGTTCGGGTCCAAACACACACGAAGGGAGTCGGGTGGGTCACCTCCATCTGAGGAGTTTCAGTTACCTATCATGCCTGAGATGCTGTGTCAGACCCTCCCGTCTCCCCTCCCCCCACCTGAGTAATAAAGGTTACAGGTTTCTTAAAATAGTTGTTTTCCTCAGTAACAGCCTCTGACCCAGAGCCCTGAGGAAAGGGCACAGGAGGAGGACGGAAAAGTCCGAGCATCCACACACACACACACACACACTCAACACAGCTCCACACACACACTCACTGCTTGAGACAGCAGCATAAATTAAACATTTGCTGAGGCCTGCAGGGAGCCGGGCCGTACAACTAAGAGGCGCTCCACAGCTAAAACAACACACCGACACACGCTGACGTACAGTAACAGTACAGTAACTCTCTCAGGCTGTGCGTGCAGGTCGGGCCTCGTGGAGCGAGAGAGCAGCTGAAACCGGAGAAGACGAAAACAAGCCGGCTGAGACTAAAGAGTGGGAAGCACTGAGGGTGGGTGGGGGGTGTCAGTCTGGGTCCCAGTAGGCAGCCTGAATAGGAAACTGAAAAGCATGGGTGTGGAGATACACACACACACACACACACACACTCACTCACTCAGTTCCCCTGTCGCTGCTTCCTGTTTGTCTCCTCGGTGACAGTCTGTCTCAGCTCCCTCTGTGTTTTGTGATCAACCAACAGACTGTTCAGAAACACAGTGACACACAGCGACGACCAGCAGTCCACCTCTGAGGAGACAGATGCACACGCTGCCTCTGAGCTCCCATGATGCTTTTCCACCTCCAACAACTCTACTCTATTGGAACAACTGCACACATCTGCAGATTTGCATTGTCAACACACACACACACACACACACAGTGGATCCATGTGTCCTTGTGCGGATGAAACAGTAATGAGGGGAGGTCTTTTTTTGGCTCCCAGCCAGAGCAGCGGAGCAGACGTGAATAATAAATGACTAATGTAGACATATACTCGTTTACCCACTCTCTCTCTCTCTCTCACGTGGCCTCCTCTCTTGTGATGCAGCACTTTCTCTTGACGGATGAGATCACCCTGACCACTGCCTCTCTCCTCCTCCTCCTCCTCCTCCTCCTCCTCTACTCCCGTCCATCCAGTCACCGCTCATCTCTTTCTCCTGTCAGCTGTCCGACCGTCTCCCGGCTTTATCTCTTCCTCCTCCATCCATCTTTGTTCGCTCTCTCTCTAATGCATCTGTCTCCCTCTCTCTGAACCTCTCCTCTCCACCAGTGTGCGATGCTGTCACACTTCACAGCGGTGCTATAATCCACTCTCCTGCCTTTTCTCTCCTCTTATTCCTCCCTCCAGTTTCCCACTGTGCACTGCTTTTTATTCATTTCCCCTGATGTCACATCTGGGTTTTGTGCTCGGCTTGATTTACTGATACTGACATTGTATTAAAAACCTGCTTTATTTACATCCACTTCATTGAATCCTTTCTTTTCTTTTCCACCAGAAACAGTAATCTTACCGGCCTGCTACCATGTTGGCAAAAGCAAGGATTAAACTGGCTTGCTAACGCTTAGCTTGAAGCTAGCTAGGACAATATATCATGACACTCTTATGTGTCTTGTTGAACAATGAATCCTTCATTGCTTTGTTGGCACCAAGCTAGTAGGCCTATGTTAGCAGCCTATCTACAGAATAGCTCACTATTAGAAAGCTAGCTAAATCCATCTGTAGCCTACTATACAATAAACTGTACGATAAATTAAAAACGGTCAAAGAAAAATATATTTAAATGCACTACAACATGTTTTAACATGTTTGTATGTTTTGTTGAACAAAGATACTCTGGCAGTGGAGGGACCAACACTCTTGTTTTGGGATTAGCTTAGCCTTCGATGCACATCAAAACTAAACTCTATGGAAAACTCAGGGTAAAATCATTTTTCCTGGGTTGAGAAGCTTTTTTATTCTGGTAAAAATGAAATTATACTATAATGATTATATGACACATTACGATAAGGTGATGGCAAATGAGAGGCTTTGTGGATCTTTGGTTTGCCCGTTCGTATTGTGTGTAATCGTTCTTTTACTATGCAGCAAACAAAACTGCAGGTTAATTTGGGAGTAGCGTGATTATTATTGTTATTATTTATCTTTTTGACATTTTTTTTAGATGTTGTGATATAATTATTGTGAATTCTTGACTCATTTGACCAGTTAAACGAAGACACGGCTCTTACGACCATATGTAAGTGCTGTGAAGCTCAGTGAATCATTGCTACTCACTGTCAGAGACGTGAAGGTCATGCACATGCCTCCGAAGCCATTCAGCGCCAGAGCGAAGAAGATCAGTATGGACAGATCTGCAGCAGGAGAAAGAGCAGATTAGTGCCACAGACAGATGTGGTTTCTCTGCTGACTCAACACACCTCCCACACATCCCATCTGTTTAAGTGGCACCACTGTGTCACTGCACCATATACACCTCTGTGTGAATGTGCTGTATGATACTGCTCGAACACAAAGGCTCGAGATCGTACCACATGACGCTGTTAAAGTGATGTATGTGAGCTGACATGAGAGATACGTACTGTTGGGATCACTGGCTCCATACGCGATGAGCAGGCAGGAAAAGGCAAAGCAGGCACTGGGAACACACACACACACACAGTCATGGGTATGAATAAGAAGAAGGCAACGGTCTCACACACATCATGTCAGGTTTACTCTTCCAGCCTCACCTGCCCAGAAGTCTCAGCTTGCGTGGTCCATATTTGTCCATGACGATGCCCATGGGCAGAGTGATGGCCGACAGCAGGAAGGAGCCCACGGTGAAGGCCAGGTTCAGCATCTCATCCTGGTCCTTGCAGATGGGCCAGCCCTTCATGTCCAGGTACTCCTCCTCTGCATCCTGATCACCAGGAGAGGACGCGTTGGAGATATTGAAGCTGGAGCTGTTGTCTGGACGGTGAGAAGAACGAGAGAGAAGAGGGGAGAAGATGTCAGATGCAAAATATTTGGTTTTTAAATGGTCGATCTTAAAGCTTTGATGGTTCCAAATGATAACAAACCATAAAACATGTTATTCCACTACATCTGGTCCAGATTGAAGATTTGCATGAACTTCCATTAAATCTTTGAGAAAATTCATGGTCCCCAGAGGATGAGGTCACCTGTGGTCCTCTTACTCTTCCTCTCTGGCATACAACAACGGTCCCCAGAGGACGACTTGAGATTGTAAATGCAACATTACACCTGCATCTCCATGTTAGCATGCTGATGTTAGCATTTAGCACTGGGACTACAACATTGGCATTTACATACCAGTGCACTGGGACTAACAGTCCTATAATAACACAGGACAGAACATGGCTGACTTGTGTACGTGGATGTGTGGATGCAGGCCGATCGCCTCTTATTACAGATGTTCAGACAGTCACCAAGCTCGGTTCCCTCAGTGACGGTCAGTGTAAAGGTCAAAGGGTAATGGACTCCTGAGTCGGCGGCCAGTTACTAGAGCTGTCTAGCCTCCATTACGGCAAACAAACTGTATTTATTACATGCAGCTTTATCCCTATGTTGACAACACTGCAGACTGTAAACACGCCGCTTCGACTGATGGTGGAAATATGATCACTCAGTCAGTCAGTCATGGACATTCAGTTATAGGACTGACCCCACTGTGGCCTTTCAGCAAAATACAAGACTTCTGGTTGTTATTAGATTCGTATATACAACATTTTTTTTACAATTTCTAAGGTTTATTTTAAAAGTATGATCATGAAACAACAGCAGAAACTGTTATTGTAGAGGTTTCTGTCTGATTTCAAATAAACATCCTCCTTCTAATATTACAGTTGTTATTATTCCTGATGAAGCTCTTTGAGGCCTGAGCTCCCTCCCTCCCTCCCTCCCTCCCTCCCTGAGAGCTGAGTCTCTGATCAAGAAGCCAGCAGCACCTTATTAAAGGTCAAGTAAACACACTGATGGGAAAACAACAGAAATCCAGTAAGTAAACAGCCGCCAGAAATAGTCACAAGTGACCCCCCGCACGGTGGAGGGGAACTCTCTGTAACAGTTTCAGTCCGTCAGCCTCACGCTGAATCACTGGTAAACACAGTCCACTGAGTTCATGTGGAGTCTATTTTTGTCTATCTGCTCCAGTAGACTGTTGCCTCCGGTGAAACTGTGCTGGTCTGAACAGACGAACAGACAGACAGACAGACAGACAGACAGACAGACAGACAGACAGACAGAGGACAGAGAGGAAAAACAACTCCTCTCTCACCTTGACTTTGTGTTTGGTTCAACTGCCGGGAAAACAATAGAAATGGACTTAGCTGTTAGCACATGTTTCATGTCTGGAGGAGGAGGGGGGGGGGGGGGGGGCAGCTGTAAAGTACTTAGTCATCAGAGTGTTTTCTTCGTTTTTAGACCTGGGGCAAGTTGTCGGCAGCAGCCAAAGTCCCCGCTGCATCTAATAAACAAGAGCACTGAAAATCTGCTTTGCCTTTGTTGTGCGATGTTGAGTCCAGAGCCGGCTTTAAAGGTGAGAGGGAGGAGGGATGAGGTGTTCACGCTTACCCCCCCCCCCCAAAAAAAACCCTGGCTCAGGCTACAGGGAGGAAAACTTCAGAGGAACAACAGGAAGCTGTTGTGTGACACTGAATGCATCCCAGTGCAGAGGCAGGAGGATGTAAGTGGGTGAAAGGTGACGAGGCTCCAGTGAACCCAGCGACGACTGCAGCCATGTTTCAATGCAGGTTACATGGATCCACTGAGGGACGTGGGGGCGGCTCTGACGCTCCACAACCAGCAGCTGCTGGTCGAGGCAGCTTGACTCATCATGCTGCTGCTGCTTCTATTGTGATGCATTTTTCTCAAGCAGATCCTAATTATGGAGAAAATCAATAATATCTCACTCACTGACGCCAGGTGCATTTAGTGGAGGCTCCATCATGTGGTGCATTCAAGAGCAAAATGAAGATGTGTGATGGGAAATTCACATCGGTGTAGTGTGATGAACATTTGAGATTTTATTGATTGATATAAAAAGTTCATCCTCTGAGGATCATGAACATCTGCACCACAGATGTCAGTCACTCTGGTCCTGTGGAATTAACCTGCATCTTCTCTGATCAATCACAGTGATCAGCTTGTGATTGGATCTCACTTCCTGCTTCATATGCAAGTAAACTCCGAAGCTGTGTGTTGTTGTTTTTAGCCGATCAGGTGAGTGTGTAAATAAAGTTGTAACCATTTGAAATAGTTCAATAGTTTTGGAGTGGGCGGTGCTTCTGATGATGTCACATGAGTGGGCGGTCCCTTCAGTATAATCAGGATGTATTTGCATTCAGAATGTATCCGAGTGATCGGATCTTGAACGCACACCTGAGCACAGAGCTGACCACCTGTGATTGGACGACCTGAGACAGATGTTAACACCTGGTCTGAACCTCTGTGTGAGTGGCTCCAGATGAAAAGTCAGGGTTTATCCTCTGGAGACCACCACTTCTGACCAATTGCAAATCAGATAGAGCAGTGACATCACACGTGCATCACACCTCCTCCTCCTTTGTGAGGAAGCCTCTCAGTCGATGTGTGGATCATGTGCTCGACCTCCCAGGCCGGTGTTTGAGGTTTATTGGAGCATTAAGTGCTGACTGCCGAACTAACAGGAGGGAGCAGCATCTGCCCCCCCCCCCCCTCCGCGGCCCTGCAAACTGCTGACTAATCAAACAGTCACAGCGAACCTGAGTCAACACGGGTAAAGACCTCACACACACACACAGGCTGGCTTGATCTCCTCCTTCCTGATGAATCACACCAGGTTCAGCGTACACCTGCTCTCCTTCATGGGTGTTTCCCAACTCTGTAAAAACTTTTTTATCTGTGTATGTTTCGTCAAATTCCTCCCACCACTCCTTCCCCCTCCCTCCCTGTACTTCCAGCAAACGTCAACCATCCTCCAGTCGACTGCCTGGTTCAATGATTAACCCACTGTGTCAACACTTTGGTTTCCTTGGCGACACAGGTATTCGCCCATCTTCTATCAGCGTATTACCATCACACACCATCAGAGGAGGGATGATGCCGCACCAGTAAACAGTGAACAGGCTGCTCCTTGTGATCACTGGCTTCTTATGTAAAGATTAAAGCACAACTGTGTAAACATGAGGAGGTCAAGTGACGGTTAGGAAGGTCCAGGAAACACGAAGGAGAACAGTGTGTGTTTTCTAGCTACGTCTGTGTCCTGGTGCGCACACACACTGGTCCCGCTGAGCCGCCTCAGAAACAACCAGGAGTCTGAGACAGAGACAAAGAGGTGAGAGCAGCTGATGAGTTAGATGATGGAGGAGGAGGAGGAGGTGGTGGGTGGTGTACATCTCACTTTTTTGCTTGTGTGACAAACAAATATGTACACACACACACACACATGTACAAGGCAGCAGAGAAACCACAAGCTGAGCTCAGTCGTCACCACCGAGAGTTTCACTGAGGAAGAAACTGTTCACATGATGAGACACACACTGCTGATTCAAGCTCGATTCATGATCCATACTGCGACTTGAGCCCCCACCCCCTCCCTCCTACGTGACAAAAGCTCTGTGGCAACAGGAACAACACGCCTGCTCCTTATCTGCAGACGTGCTGCAGCAGGAGGTCGGTGAAACTCGGTGAAACTCCTCCACACACAACTTAAAAATCTCGATCGTCACACAGATTCGATCAGGACGAAGAAAAACACACTTTCCAAATGTCCTTTCACTTCTTCTGCAACAAGTGCCTAAAAACTGAGTGAATACTACGGTGGCCCTGAGGGTTCAACTCGCTGCAGCTTAAGAAAACACAAGCAAAGTGGGTCTGAGCTTCTTGACCTCTACCCTGTTAGTGCACTTTCAAAATAAGAGGAGTTTGTTTGGTTTATAATGACGTCAATCACACGCTGTTAGCTTAGCATTAGGCTTTAGCCTGGTCCGTCGCTTTTTCTGTGTCCCTGGAAACATTTCTTTTTTTCTGCACACACTGAATCTGCAGCACGTTTGTATGTCTTTGCAGGTGTTTTCTTAAGCTGCAGTGAGTTGAGCCCTCAGGGCCACCGTAGAGTAAAGGTGGTACCAAAACTTCAGGAATCTGTGACAAAGGGCAGTGAGGCAATGTTTTTATTACTCTACGTAAAGTCTCTCTTCTCTTTTGTTCTGCCGTTGATTGTGTGAAACAAAGGGGAACTAATGACTGCATCATCAGCTGGCTGTCTGCGCTCTGCATGACCGGCATTGTTCTTTTTGATGGTAAAAAGAGGAACATCCTTAAAAAAGATTCAACCGTGGCTGCTGCAGCCTCGTATCAAGGCCGACGGGAAAGAAAAACGTCCCTGATGGTTGTTAAAACAAGTCTGTGTACGTTTCACCCCGAGGTCGAACAAACACATCGACCTCGCTGTGGGTAAACACACAGAGAAGAAACAGAGCAGGTCTCACCTTCTTGACCTGATTACAGACTTCACACAGTTTGGAGTAAACAACCAAAAACTGCTGAGCAGGTCAGAGAGTGAGGGCCTGTCGCTGAGACACCTGAGCGTGAGCCAATCAGAACTCAGCTTCCACTCAGGGCAGATTACACACACACACACACACACTGTTTCCACTCACATGTCACAACATGAGGATTATCTCTTTGTATGGACTTAGAGGACGAAGGCAGCGTCTCACACCAGGGCAGTGACAGTGACGAAACCACTGAAATGAACAAATCCTCAGAGGCTTTCATCTCTCCGAGACGCCATCAAAGAGGCAGAGAGACAGAAAACACCTGTGTGATCAGCACTCAGGATGAATGGGTCTCATTCACACATCGATCCGACGCCGCTCGCACACTCACTGATGAGGAGGAGGAGGAGGACGACAGCGATGATGAACTGACCTACATACAACTGAGGAACCAGAGTCCTCGTCTGACTCAGAATCTGATTTTCCGGCGCCGGAGCAATAACCAGACATGAAAACAAACTAATAACGAGCGGCTGAGTGCATCGGCTTTGATCAGAGACAGACGAGGACAGAATAAAGTAATAATAAAAACAATGATGATGATGATGATGATGATATAACCCTGTTGGTTTGCTGGTGCAGGAGCGGGTCAGAACCGGTTGACACTGGCGCATCAACTCGCCCTCCACAAGGAAATCCCAACTGTTGGATCAATACGAGCCCGGCGTGTTTGCTAATGTACATGCAGCAGCTGCTTTCAAAGGTCGCTGTCCTCAGTAGGACATTAAAACCTCAGCAAAATGAGTGAGACTTACAGGGATGTGGAGAAACTAAAGGGTGGCCCCCCCACCACCCCCCCTGAGTGGTTTGATCAGGGCGTCGTCCTCCTGCTCTGTTCACATCCCATTCAGACTCTTGATTAAAACCAACAATGGTCAGTTTAGTGGATGCAAACAGGCCTGTTAGCTCTTCGTTGGACCGTGTGTGTCTAGTTTGCATGACAAATACGCTCCTGTTTAGCATGTGATGAATGAGAGGCGGACAGTTCCTGAACTCATCATGGGTTTTATCTCTGGTTTATCACTTCAGCTCAGTCCTTTGATAACACAGAGATGAACTATTCAGGCTGTTTTCTCACAAGAAACAATGATTCCAGATGTTGTGGACAGCTGTTGCACATGAAAAAGGTGCTAACGAAGCTAAATTTGTCGACTCACCTGGTCTTTTGCACAGGTACGAGTAGAAGCCCTCGGACTTGAGCATGATGAGCAGGGATCCCCAGCCGAGCAGCACGGCAGAGAAGAGCAGGTTCTCGATGACCGCCGTCACCGCCATCCACCAGCGGCGGGAGAAGGCCGTGGCCAGCGTGGGAGCCATGTTGGCGGCGGTTCACTGGCCTGGACGGAGGTGATGGAGGCGGCTGGAGCCTGGAGGACGGAGAGGAGGTGATGAGCAGGATGTTCTGATGATTTATTACACTTTACTAAATGAACATGCTGTTATATATGTGATCTCCAGAGCTGGGTGATCCACGCTCTTTTGTTCCAGCCCGGGGGGGGGGTGATGATGATGATGATGATGAAGGTGGAGGTCCCACAAACAAGAAAACAGCTGAGGCCTTTGAGGAGCATAAAACCTCTGCTATTAATATTAAACATGGTCCCGCCTCCTGCTGTTTCTGATTGGCTTGGGGATTTAACAGCCTCTCCCCTATTGGCTGGTAGTGACATAGCTCGTGCAGCAGCTACACGTGAGGTTGATGTAGCGTTCAGCCCCTGTAGGGTGGGGGAGACTTCAGAGGGGTTTTAACATCAGTAAAATGTCATGGATTATTTTACATGTAAAAAAAAAAAAACACACACACACATTAAAGGCTCAGAGTTTTTTGACACATATTTGACAAATTCACCAACTCCAGCTTTGTACAATTCAATATAAACGATCAAATGTTTAAAAAATGTCGATTTCAATCTGTTGAAAAAAAAAATCGACTACTTCCTGGATTTCTTCTTTGTTTAACACGAAAACATCAGTGTCAGATTTTCTGTTTCAGGTTTGTGAGACTCGACAAAGGCGACAAAGGAGCTTCGGTACAAAAACAACTCGGGTTAACAGAGAGCTCCCACTGCACGTGAACGCAGCGCGAGCTCCAGCCGGTTCGAACCAGTGCGGCGCGAGAATCGTCGCTGTGGTTTTGTCGCCTGCGCTCAGAGGCTTTTATTGTGATAGACTCACACAGTTAATCACTTTGAACCGCGTCAGCAATGAGGCTAATTACAGCTAATGTGACCAATATAATCAAAAATACCACAGCGAACCTCCGTGTCAATATAAATCTGATTTATTTTTGAATAAATCAGGAATATTCATTCTCTGGATGGAATGATTATCAAAATAAAAAGCACTTATTTGTTGTACATGAAAAAACGACGACGTCCTTTTTGTTGTTTAAAGCTTCAGATTTTACAAACACACACACGTGCAGTGTGACCTGACTTGAATGCATAATAGAAATCAATGTGTGTTTCTATTGTGTGCCGCTGTGTTCTGTTGTGCATTAGTAGAAACATGTGGTAGAAAAACTTAACATGTGCCTTTTACTTTGTATGACACTGTTGTTTTTGTCGGATCGTGAACTTAATGCCCACCTGGTCTTTTCTAGCTGGAGGCGACAGAGCTGCAGAGGAGACACGGTCCTGACATCACATGTTTTTAAGCAGTAAATCTGTACATCCGCCTCCTCCTCCTCCTCCTCCTCATCATCATCAGTGTAAACAATAAGACAAAGTATATTGCGGTGAATGAGGAGCGGAGCTGGAACTGGTCTGAACTGGACTGAAATCATCCGCACAACACCCCCCCCACAGCCTCAATCTGCATCTCCATCCCCTCCTCCCTGCACACAGTCAAGGCAGGCAAAACAAGGCATACATTTTCCGGTTTCCACTTTCAAAATAATAAAGCTAGCAATGCACAATATAAATCCAACTGCAATATGAAAAACTGAGGCAAGACAAGCAGTTTTAAATTAATAATTTCACTGTAAACTAAACATCTTTAAGTTTCTGAGTCATCAAATAAGGCATATTTTCACTATTTACACTGCTTCTCTTCTAGTCACTGCAATCATATAAGTCATTTTGGAGATTTTGTGGATTTATTTCATAGCAAGAAAATAAGCAATATAATTCTTTTAACAGTATGTGTGATAAAACCGTAATATTTTATACTAGCATTGTCACCTCCTCAGTGAGAACCGAGATTTTAAAGCATCCTCACAAAGGTTTCCCGCTGCTGCTTTTATTTTGAAGCCAAGGCCGCTTCTCTTCCGGAACCAGAACGAACGCTTCATGGCGGCTTTGACGCACATCGACGCAAAGTGTCGCTCAGCTGTTCAGTATCAACAACAGTGCGGGGAGTTACCGTCAGGCTGCTGAAACAAAGACCGTTAACGAGAGCGCGAGTGACAACAGCAGAAACGTCCCAAAACGAAAACCCCGACCGTTAATCTGCCGTTTCCCGCCGTCTGCGGTGGGCACGAGCGCGTTTTCATTCACAAATTAAACCGTAAACTTTCCCATCTGCGCTCACACACAGTGGGCTGAGCGATCATAATGATAAGAGGGGGACACGGAAGAAGAAAGAAAACAGCTGCAGTAACTTGGTGTTTTACATCAGAGCCGATCACCAAAGACTGAATTCACTGAATCGATCACAGATGATTGATTATAAACAAAAGATGGATTTAAAGTTGATGACAGTGTTACAGGCTGTTATAGCTTCACTGCAGCCGCTGAATTCAAACAGGAAACGGCTCTGTGTGTGAGTGTGTGTGGTGGATTAGTGTCCGGAGTCAGTCCGGTGTGGAGCATCCTCGGTGCGGGGCAGCCTACCTGTGGTCTGCGGGTTCGGGGGGGGGACAACAGAGCCGCTCCGTCCACACTCAGCTACGGATCCGCAGGTCCAGGTGTCTCTGGCCGGGTGAACACACGGAGCAGCAGCAGCAGCGGCGGTGGTGATGGTGGTGGTGGTGTTGTTGTTCGCTCACATGAAGGATGATGGAGCCTGTCTGATTTCTTGGACTCTATAATTCTCCTCTCATCCCTCATTGCTGCTGCCACCGCTTTATAGCAGCGCAGAGCGATGCACAAACAACCCCGCCTCCTCATTGGTCCGCGGCTGAGCTAGAGCCGCAGCCAATCACAGTGCTCCAATTTTTACATGTGCGTTGTTTCTCAATACAAGTAAAAAAAAAAAAATGGTTTGGGGGAAAAAAAAAAACAGGTCACTGAGGTTTGTTTGGACACAAACTGATCAGCTGATAGTTATAAGACAAAATAGCAAACATAACGTACAACATCTAATCATGTAACTGTGCAAACTTCAAAATAAAAGTCAATATAAGGAATGTTTAAGCTGATGTTGATGTTTACTTTGTGATTCAATGTAATTATCAGGCCTGAAAAATAATACTGAACTACATTAGCTATTATAAATGCTCTATTACCAGCCATATAAACTTTAACAAAGGTCAGAATAGGGAATGTTAACTTTGATATTTACTGTATTAATCAATGTCAATAACAGCCCTGACAGAGTCTTTGTTCTGATTTGACAGTTTAACAAAGAAACTGTTGCACAACTCAACTTTAAGTCTTGGTTTTCTCTGTAAAAACATGTAGGATTACCTGTATGTAAACACTGCAGCCGCACCTGCACTGTACAATGTATGTGGGCTATACAGTCACTCCCATCAGCGCGAGGCGTGACTCTGTGTTTACTTCCAACTTCATGCCCAACTTGTGATTCCTAGAAGTACAGCAGAGCAGAGGAGGGTTCACATGGTCCAGAAGAAAGACCTGCAGAAAACAAAACAAAACACTGGAGAAGTTCAGACAGAGGGCGACACCTGCTGGTCGAAAACTGTCACTGTAGCTCCACACACTGTCAGGATGCACAGTGGTGGAGACCTGCAAAATAAAAATGTGATGTACAAGTTAGTTTAGCAGCATCTAAACAAAAAAATCAATAACACTTCACTGTATAATGCTGTGTCTGTCAGTGAATCGGTGCACATGATTGGAAAGGTCACGGGGTCACGAGGCCCCTAAGCCACATTTCTGTTGATGAGGAAATCTTGCATTCTTTCTACAAGTTTCTGGAAAACAGTGGTTTAACTTACCTTGTTGATGGTGTTTGATGATCTAGAGGAAACTGGACGAAGGTCTTTTCTCTCCTTTTCTTTACTTTGCTAATATCAGTGGCATATATTGCAGTATTATGTGTTATTTTTGTCTGAAAATGGTCATAAAATACATTTAAATTTGAGTAGCGATGACTTGATCCTCTTGTTTTGCTGGTTTGAAGTCCTTGAAAACCAAACATCTGAGCCGACATTTACTTTAAGGTAGTTTTTGTTTAACATAATCCTGCTTTAACAAAACATATTGTCTACCACTGGTAACAAGTGTGAGAAAAGTTAAGACAATAATCTGTGATCCTGTTAGCAAGTAAAAAAGCAATTATAAGGAACTTGGTGAGAGAAGAACCTGCGACAAAGAGCCAATACCTGACAATAAAGTGACACATAAACTGAAATAACAAGAAGCTGGACAATTGTACTTCACAGTCATTTATGTTTTCTTGCTATATGAATAAAGATTTAAGTAAAAAAAACAAAAAACAAAAACATAAATCTGCAAAACGTAATGGAAAAACGGACTTTTCTGGAAGGTCGTGCTGCTCGGCAGCAGGAAATGTATTTGAGCTTTGGGCCTTTTTGCTCATTATCCATCCATGGTCAGTGTCACTTTGGACAGACGATGCGTTTCTGCTTCCTGTTTTGATGTTAAATGACAATAAGCTGAGTCAGCATCCTTGTTACGCTCTTAGATGTTTTACCCCAAAGCTTTGAAACTGAATGATCTTCAGCAGATTGATCATTGAGTGGTAGACCTTCAGATCTCAGTTGTTCCATCTGATCATTTAAAACTCGTCGTTGTTGACTGGAAAAGGACAAAAAGTGTCTGGAATGAAAACACCCAACAACCGTTCACCAGTTTGTTTTTACTTTTCAGATTTATTTCTTTCAAATCTTTTAGTATCTTATTTGTTTTAGTGTGTTGGCATTAATTATACATTGGTTTGGTGCACACAGTGAGTCAGGACTGATAACAGGAGTGCATCTGTAGATCAATAGACAATAGACTTTGGGTTTGGTTTGAATAAAGCTTATACACGCAGAGAGAGAGAGAGAGAGCCGAACCTTTAGGTGCTGCTGGGAAACTTCTAGAAACAGCCAGACGACCGTCGTCAGCCAACGACCGGACTCTGTCACGGAGGTATTTCTTTTTATTTCCACACAAACCTGTTGTATTGCTATCGGACAAGGCACGTGAACATGTTAACGAACGATACTAAAAAGCTTCTTCTCCCCGAAATGTTTCACATCATCAAACCTCACTTGGCTTGAATCTCTCATTTATATCAACACAGAACACGAACTGTACAAATATATCTCCCTCCTGAAAAAAAAAAAACAACAACAAAAACATAACATTTATAATAATATCATATAAATCATTACACAGAAGAATCAGTATAAATCAACAGGGTCTTTGGCTAGTATAGTTTAAGTGCAGTAAGCACAGTCCTGCCTCGGCATATTGCACCCGCCTCGTCACCCAGAGCCACAAGGAGAAAAAGTTCTGTCATTGGACGAGGTCTGGGCAAAAAAACAAACCAAAAAAAAAAAAAAAACAAAATAAATCTTGGAAACTTTTTGGAGCTCCTCTCAAAAGTTTTCAAGAGCATAACTTTTCCACCGTCAGTCTTTGGTCTTGAAGAAACGTTTGGAGTCAAGCATCAGATATAGGTTTAAACAGATGTTTATAGTAGAACTGGTCTATAGGAGGCTTTTAACTTGAACTAGACGATGTATAAATATATTTTTGTTTTACTCTTGTCATGTGCTTTAATATCGTTATTTTTAGTGTTGTGTAACATTTAGACACAATTTTAGGCAGGTTTTCTACTGTTAAATATCAAAAAAAAAAAAGCTTCTAAAGGCTTTTTAACTGGAATTAAAGAAATAGTTTGATATTTATGGAAATGTACATCTGCACTTTTTAGATAAGAGTTTGATGAAAAGATTGACAACGCTCTTGTGATCAGCCAGGAGCTTATTAGCTAACGTTAGCATAAACGCTACACAAATTAGCTTTTCAAAAAGTAATAAAATCTTACTAGCACTTTTATAGCACACTAACATTTTATGATTAAACATTAGGGCTCTATCTATCAGTCAAAACGAACAAAATGTTTTATATTTTTTAATTGTGTAGTTTTTTTGTTTTGTTTTTTTGTGACAGAGCCAAGCTAGCAAACTAAGCTAGCCATGTCCTGACAGTTAGCTTCATACTTAGCGCACAAACACGAGAGTGGTATCAAACTTCTCATCTTATTCTCAGCAAGAAAATCAAAAGTAAGGTTGTTTCTCTGAATGTGAAACTGCTCCTTTCACAAAAGTTCACATATCCAGGCACATAACTAGTAGCTTGAGTCTAAAACCACTGCATTTGGCCTTTAGCAAAGCATCTTAGCTAAACCAAGATTAACTATGGCTTCAAACTGTGAATTTTAGTCTCACTTTATGGTCTCATTTCTGTCTTATAAGTGGACAAGTGTACTAATTAGTAAAAAAAAAAATGAAATAATGGCTTTTGGTGTAGTTAGCTCCAAAATATTGATCAGACACGGCTGTTAATTTCAGTCGTAAAGTGACAAACGCTAATTTTCTTGAAGACAGAAACCAGGCAGGTGAAGATGATGGAAGAGAGGAGCCTACTACGGACAGAGACAGAAACAGAGAGAGGTCCTGGGGCTTTAACCGGGTCAGAACCTGGTACGTGGTTCTGAATGAGGGGAGATCAACTGTGCGGGTGGTGGCGGCGGCGGCAGCTGCTAATGGCGCGACTTTCGGTCGGAGGATGACGTTTTCTATCTACACTGAACTCGACTCGTTGCTTCGAGCGTCATGGTTGAGTTTTTTTTTAATTTTTTTTTTATATATTTTATTTTTTACATGTCCGTACTAACTTGTAGGAATAAATTAGTCTAAAGGAAAAAAGGCACAAGCACCTGGTGTTGAGGCAAAATGGCCGCTGCCTTCTTCCATCTCTCTTCTCACCTTTCTCTCGCCCTTTTCCTCGTACGCTCCCTCACTTACTTTACTCATCTATTTTGCTGCGTTTACAGAACATGCTGATTTTTTTTTACTGCAGTGATCAGCTGTCTTCTTATTTTCTATACAAATGCAGATTAATGAATTATTCTCAGTAGTACATCCAGCTATTTATTTTGATTTAGAGAGCCAGTCTTTCTGCTATTGTGGCCACAGCGTCACCATTTGACTGGAAAGTTGTTCTTCCTCATCCACCAACACTCTCAGCAGCTACGTCCTACATACCGTCAGCCATGATCTACACACCCTGGTGCTTCAATGACGAGCCATTTGCCCCAGTTGGAAAAAGAAGGGTCAGCGAAGACAATCGGAGTCTTTTAGTCGAACAGGAAAAGTAAACAGGGGGGAAAAAACAACAGGCAACAAGCAACAACCAACCCTGAATCATCTTCTCGTAGTCGTCCTGACTTCCTCCCTTGTTAATTTGTTGGTCATGTTCCCAAATAAAGCACAATAAACACGCATGGTGCAAGAAAAATGCACCAAAAATATTTGTTATTCCTTGGCCTCGTATATAAAATCTGAATATTCAAACAGCAACAGTATTAATCCCAAAAATATAATATATAAACATAAATATATCAATTAGTTCTGCTGGATTTTTTTTTTTTTTTATGTTTTGTTTGTTTGTTTGTTTTGTTTTTCTTATTGGAAGCTCACGCCACCCCTGGAGTGACAGCTGGCATCTGATTGGCTTAGGCAGAGCGGGGTCTGCAGTCGTGTGATTGGAGGATGGGAGAGGTCAGGAGTACGTAGGTCCTGGTGTGTGTGAGTGTGTGTGTGTGTGTGTGTGAGAGTGTGTGTCTGTGTGTTTGAGAGTGTGTGTGCATGTGGTCAGAGTGGCCATCATCTTGAGTTCAGTCTGGGAGCCGTCTGGAAGAGATCCAGAGGAGAGAGAGGTCAGAGGTCAGAGGTCAAAAGAGTAGGAAGTGACATCACAACAACAACAACATTTCAGCTTCTTTAGTTACATCACATTTTACACATGAAAGCACTGATGCCTCCAGCGTTTGCCCCTGACCAACACCTTGATACTCTCTCTGTTAGATGTCTGTGGTTCAGGAAATTAAAAAGCCACAGTGGCGTGGAAGGATTTCACAGAGTTCAACTGTAAAAAGGAGATAAACGGGAAAATCTGTTGAACGGAAATGAACACATTTTTAATTTTTGACCTCTCGGGTGCTGAAACCTCTGAAATGAAAAGCTCTGACAGGGTTATTTTCTATCATTGTGTTTCTCTCCACCTGATGATTCATTCTCTCATTTTAGCTGTTTTAATCCTCCACCAGCTCCTGAGGGAAATATCTATTATCTATTATCCATCTCTGCAGCTGCTGAAGCTTCACTCTGTTCACCAGCTGGTTGATCACTGTGTCTGTCGTCACACACCTCCTGCCCAGTGGATTTATTATTATATCACCAATTTTGAGTCAAACCTAAAAATGTCAGTTTTTTCCACCGTCGACCCTGAAATGATGATTATTAACTTTTGTTTGTTGATAACTATATTGATAAATATAGCTTTGAAACTTGATTGTATTTATGAACCCTTCATCCTCTGTGTTTGACTGACTGAAGCTGAGCTTGTCGTCGTCCACTCACCACAGACAAGTGTCCGTTCTTGGCCTTGGCCACCAGTAGTTCTGATCCGGGGGTGAAGTCAATGATCCCCTCCTTCCCCTGACCCACTGTAAACTTTATACTGGAGGACAGAGGACAGAGGACAGAGGACAGAGTCAGAGCCTGTCACTGCTGTGAACACCTCCACAGTGTGTAGAACTGTGTGTGTGTGTGTGTGTTAACACCGAGCCTTAACGTCCTCCTCTCACCTGCCCTGGTTGATGTTGATGCTGTTGATTTTGTCGGCACAGATCGCGATCTTGGTTAAAGTCTCGATCACGTGGTCGCTCTGCAGAACGACGTCCCCCTGAAGGGAAACACACAACACACAATGAAAACACACTCGCACACACACAAAGCTACGTCAGTTGTTCACGGTGGAGTCGTGGTCGGCCTCACCTTCTGTTTGTTGTCGTCACTGGGCACGTGCAGAACGAACAGGCCGTCGCTGAGGGAGCTGACGGAGACACCTGTGGAGGAAAGGACAGTTTAGGTTTAACTAGAACCACCTCCTTGTAGTCGTATCCCTCCACCACACAGACTAGTTCCAGGTTACGTCCCTGTTTATCCAGAGCCATATGCAATAGTTGTGAGGAACACTGTCATCACTGCTCTATGAAGTCTTAAGTATTGGCTTAAAAGTGTTTATTTGACCTTTGACCACCAAAGTCTAATCAGTTTCTCTTGGGCTCCACAAGGTTATATGAGTTGTTGCTGTGGATTCTGCCATGACAAGGCCAGAATCATGTTTTGTGAGGTCACTGAGACCTTGACCTTTGACCTTTACCCACCAAAATCAGTTCAACCTCGAGTTCAAATGAATGTTTGTACCAAATCTGAAAAAAAAATACTCAAGGTGTTGCAGAGAAAACGCATTAACTAGGCTAAAACCGTGTTTAGTGACGACACTGTGATCTTGACCTCTGACCTTTAGCCACCAAAGTATAATCAGTTCATTCTTGAGTCCTTGTGAATGTTTGTGCCAAAGTTCTTTCCAAGTGTTACAGAGACAATGAGAAGGACTGACAACTTGACAGCTGTGTCCGTTGACCTCTGACCTTTCAGGGCTCCGTACTCGATGCGCTGTTTGAGTTTGGCCTCCTCCACGATGACGGCGCTGTTGCCGGTGAGCAGCAGCTGGCGGGGCCGAGCTTTGTAGCCTTTCCTGTCGTACTTGGTGACGGGCACTGCGTACTGTGAACAGAGGGACGAAGGTCAAAGGTCAAAGACACATCAGATGAAGGAACATCCGTGAGTTTGTGTTTGGAGACGTTGCTCCACTCACCTTCATCTTCTCACTGCCCAGAGTCTGCAGCACCTTGGGGTTGATGTCTTCTCCATCTGCACAAGAGGAGACATGATGTTAAATCTGATTTCTAACACGGAGACGTCTCTGAGGTTTGGTAGAAGAAGACCTGAGTCTTACTGAGTCTGGTGCTGACGAAGAGCTTGGGGACGCTCTGAGGGTAGTTGTCCTTCTTGTCCTTGAAGATCTCACTGGCGATCATCTTCTGCTCCATCTGTTCTCACAGAAACAAACCAGTGAATAAACAAAGGAAGGAAAGAAGCAGCAAACGTGGAACCAGGTGGTCACATGACTCATGCACTCACCTGGTGCTTCCACTCGGGGCTGATCTTCTTGCAGTAGCTCCACACCATGTTCTGCATGCACAGTTTACGCAAATGCTCCGATGCCTGAAGACACACAGACAGAGGAAGAGTTTAGCTCACAGCTGCTGCACAGACTCATGGTTTTAAATGTTAAATCCTAGTTAAACATCTGTCTCCACCTCAGTGAGAGCAGCTGGAGGCGTGGGCCAGCTCTTGTCCAGGACGTTCTTGGGCAGGTTCCTGTGCAGGTTCATGAGGAACGAATAGCGAACGTAATCCAGGAAGTATTCGTTCTCGGGGCAACGCTCCTTGTGGCGGTAGATGAAGCCCTTGATGAACCTGAGGGAGGAACCAACACATAAGTTAATTTTACACAATCAACACAACACATCAGTGTCTGGAAAACAAACAATGGCGGTGTCTTCTTCTCAGGTCTGTACCTGCGGATTGTATCAGCAGCCTGACGCCTGCGCTGGGCCCTCCTCCGGGCCAGGATCCCCCTCCACCAGGCCTGGATGGCGATGGCTGTAAAGTGCATAATAAACAATAAAACTCAGAAACACACTCTGAGCGTAGATGTGAGGACAAGGACGAGGACGAGGACGAGGACATGTACTCACCTGAGGTTCTGAGCTTCTGGTACTTGGATTTCTGGCTGTAGCCTCTCCATCCTGCCTGCAGCTTAGTGGCTGTGAGGGGAGACACAGTGACAGGAGACGTGGTTAGAAATCTATGACACAACATTTTATAATATGATATAATATAAGAATAAAAAGGTCAAAGGTCAAATCAGCCATGACTCTCACCCAGACTGTGTTTCCTGGTCTCTAGTGCGTCTTCAGTGGCAAACAAGGTCTTTGGGAAACGGATGAAGATTTTGGATCTGGAGAGAAAAACATGCAAATCAGTTACAGATGTTTATTTATGGCTCCGTTTGAATGATAAGTGTTAACAGAGACGGTTCAGTCTGAGGCTGCAGCTGATCTGTGGGTCTGGTGGCTAATATCACATTAACAGTAACAGCCCTAATGTGTGTGTGTGTGTGTGTGTGTGTCGCTGACCTGCCCAGTTTGTACTCCTCTGGCTTGTACCCCAGGTGTTTGACCAGTGTGGCCACTCCATCAGACAGCTTCCCCTGCCAGTTGGGCCACGTGTCCGGACACAGAGATTTATACCTGCACACACACAAGCACACACAATTACAGGTGAACACACACACACACACACACACATTGATGATAGGAGAGAAAATCCCAGGTGGTCCAAGAGTTGATTTGTTGTTAATTGCAGAAAAAACACAGGCTCCATGATATTCGTGTTTGGTTTATCTATTTAACATAATGAGCAGGTAAAGTCGATAATAAAATAACACATGTATGAAATCTGACCACAGATCAGTGCTGGGCAGGTTTTCGGTTTGTGAATGTGTCTGACTCTCCTGGTCCTTCACTGTCTAGACTCTCAGACTGTGGACTGTGAGTCGACCTGTGATCCTCAGGTGAAGCAGCTCTCTGACGTTACAAGTTGAATCTTTATTAAAAACTCACTTTATGAACAGGCCCATTAAACCCATTATAGAACCAGTTGGTGCACTGGTTTTACATTTTACACTGTTGTGTGTTGGGCTCATTCATACTGTCAGTAACTGTTTTTAAATACCATGTGTTGTTGCTGTTTATTTTACCTTTACAAGCACCTTGTAACTCTGTCAAAAGAGGTGCTGTATCAATAAAGTTTATTATTATAAGTCATATAGTTATGTGTTTGTACTGTTTTCTTACAAACAGTGTAAAGATTATGTGCAGATGTAAAAGAGAAAACATGTAAATGTAAGGAAATGTATGTGTGTGTGTGTGTGTGTGATGTTTGTGACACATCTGGAGAACAGCTGGCCTGTGTGCGATGGGTCACCTCTGTAGGAAAACCTCGTAGCGCCGTCTGTAGGCGAAGCCGGCCCTCCTCACCCTCAGGTTCTCCATCAGCCCCAGGTACTTCACCTGGTGACGGATCAGAACCTCGTCGAACCGACCTGGGGGAGCAGGGAGGGAGCAGAGGGAGAGCAGGGTCAAAAAAAAAAAAAAAAAAAAAAAAAAAAAAAAGTGATGATGTGTTGGATAAAATGAACCAGAGAAAACCAGTAAATGCTAAACAGTGGGAGTGGGAGTGACGAGGGACAGAGACGCAGTGTGGAGTCGACAAAGGAGCGACTGTGGAGGGAAACAAAGACCGGGCCGATAAACTGACGAGCCGAGTTTCACTGCAGCTTCTGATGCAGCGGAAAACAAACAGTTTGGACTGGTATTAGTCAAAGCTCATGATTAACGTGAGGTTTCTGGGAAATGACTGAAGTGTGAAAGCTGCTTAAGCTGCTGCTACAAGGAGTGTTGCATAAAAGTGACACCAGGGAAACGAGCAGCAGATGACGACGACGACAACAACAACAGCAACAACAACAACAACAACAACACAGTAACTTAATGCTGGGGGGGAAAAACAGACAGCTTTCAGTGGGTTGGTCAAACTTGAAGGGTTAGTTTCAATATGGCAGCTTTTCAAAATAAAATGCTAATACTATAAATTCAATGTTATCAAATGTCAGTTTTAAGTTTTCAGCTGCGATAACATTTGAAGTCTTGAAGTCAGCTGTGTCTTAGATTCATGTGATGTGCTTCTGTGTGATACAACATGAACCAGATTCATAAACATGTGGAAAAGTCCAAAAAAGGCAGAAAAAGCTCCCAAGTTCATCACATCGCTCCACAACAAGCCCCTCGTCTTTACCAATACAACGCTGGTTCTTCAGCCTCCACTGTAAAAAACAAACACTGACAACTGACTAAAAAACCAGAGTGACTGAGGTGAGAAACTTGATGTAAATTCTATATGCAAACACACACGTCCTCCTACACGACACAACAGGTATCTAAGCTGATATGATACATATCCTGGAGAGAGGGCGATGATATGATACGATACTGTGTTAAACTGTGTTACTGTAAAGACGGTGATCAACTGTGATGAAAAACTCTCATGCGGTTTATTCTTTTGTCTTCAGACCCAGAGCAGTTGGACCTGCGTTTGTATTTCTCAGTGTAACGTCCTGCATCATCAACAAAACTTTGAGAGGAATCAACATTGAACTCAACCAGTAAAAGAAGAGCTCAAAAAGAAATCACCAGAGTTTGACACAAAGCCACTGTCACCTTTTACACTGTTGATAAATATCAATACATTGGTTCAGTATGACATCATAAAGCATGGTGATGTATTAGTGTGAGCTCTAGTGAGTCAGACAAAGTCCTGGGCTTCGTACCTGCTTGTTTGGAGTCATTGGGTTTGATGCAGCGAACGTACGACGGCTCCTTGGACATGAGGATCTCCATGAGCTTCGCCAGACTGGCTTTGAACTGGGTGGCTGCCTGAGGGGGGGAAAGAGGAAGACTGGTTCAGGTTCAGGAGGATGGAGGTGATGGAGAGGATGGAGGTCGGTAACCGAGGAGACGAGCGGCGAGCGGACAGAGACGATGAGCTAAGAGCTAAGAGCTACGTAAACAGAGGAGTGGCCCAGTGCAGACTGAACACTGGGACCAGTGTGGAGGACTGGGAGGCTAACTCACCAGCCTGTGACAGTGCCCTGTTCAAGTGTGTGTGTGTGTGAGTGTGTGTGTGTGTGAAGGGCATACAAGTGTCAGGGCATTCCTCAGTGAGTGGGAGGCTGCAGAGAATCCCCATCAACCCGCCCACTCAGCACCGAGGAGGGAAACACACCCGTGTTTGTTTAGCTGTGGGAAAGTATGTCAGAGCGTGTATCATGAGAGTATCATTACTTACACACACACACACACACACACACACACACACAGACACACACAGTGTCAGGTGTCTCACCGTATCTGGACGTTTCTTGTCACTCAGCTCCTCTCGGTCGAAACACTGCGTCAGGATCTTGTTCTCCGACATACACATGACCTGCACACACACACACACACACACATTTTTAAAATCAGACACACACCAGTGTCACTAAATATTCTGATGCTGCCCCCGATCACATCGATCGATCGTCACAGCTCTGGCTCCTCTGTTCTCACCTCTTTCAGGTTCCTGAAGAGCAGGTCGTTGTTTTTGTCCAGAAATCCTGACGAAGAAAAGAAAGAAGACGATTCAACGTTTTTTATCCACTGATGTTGGAAAAGTAAAGTTTCATCAACTGAATCCAGTTAAATCTGATCCTGTTTGTTGTTTTCACAGTGTTTTGCTCTGGTGAAGCTCTGCACGGATTCAAGGTGCACAGCTCCAACTACAAACACATTTTTACCTTTAAACACAAAATATAAAGTAAAAAGACAAATCAAAACATAAATGTTAGAACATCATCAATATCTAACATCAGACTGAACTAAACTCTGTTATCGACTGTGTATTTGTAGTACACGCTAATATATATCAGTGGTTTAGTGTTATGTGTTTGTACATGAATCATGTTGTTGTATAAAAACTTGACAAACAGCTGTGTAACTTCCTCTGTTTGGAGGATGAACCTGCTGTTTCTATAGTGACAGATGTAAACAGGAAGTTTAATGTTACTATGGAGACAGTTGGTGAACCAGCAACTTTGTTTGTTTACGTGTCAACACAAAAAAATAAAAATAACCAGCTTTAATCAGCTGATCATCCGGATCAAGTCACTTCTGGGGGGGGGTCACGATCATCTCCCTCTCATTTCCAATCAGATTATTGGATCTTTAATTAACATACACATCAGAGATATTGAACTCTTTGTGTGTGTGATCAGGTCTTTGTGCTTAGATTTGACTGAGTTACAACATCGCAGAGAAAACAGATCTTGCTCTGACTGGATGCTGAAGGTTTGACGGTGTCTTTAATGAGCTCACATTGCCTCAGGTAAGAACAGACCAGACCATAATAAACAATCCTCTGACTGTCTCTGTGACGTGTGTCTGTACCTTTAAATCCACAGGAAGTGATGTGGACTCTGCTTCAATGTAAATCAGTTACTGTCTGACAGCATTATGATGTGCTTTTATTTTGAAAATGCAAAACTAGATTTGCCTGCCTGGCCTCTAAACAAATGTCACCTGTTTATTTACAGGTACATAAAAATTAAACACACACACACACACACACATACCGTTGACGTTGTAGTTGACCTCTCCTGCGTAGTGCAGCAGCCTGAACTCGTCACGACCCATGACCTTCCGGGTTTTTCCATCGGCCAGTTTGTGACTGCAGGTAAAAAAACACACAGAGTCAGAAAACAAAAACCAGACACACACTCTTCATCACACAGATGACAGCAGCGTCACATCAAACTCACGTCACAAAGTGGGCGTGTCCTCCAACCGTGTCCTCCAGCTTCTCCAGGAACGTGATGTCACTGGCGTCTCCAGGTCGCAGACACTCCTCGTCCTGAGAGACGGAGCAGCACAAACATCTCAAACAACATCACGCTGACACACAGCTACAAACACGAGTGGGTCACAAACTACTGTTGATCAATAAGAACCGATGTTCAGACTTTGTGTCCTCAAACTCCGTAGAAATGCTGTCCTGTCATTGGTCGATCCTCTACAGAAGAATAATGTGAGTGTTGTGTTCATTCAGTTTGTGGTTTGGTCTCATTTCTGCAGGTTTGATCCACACAACGATGAAGGACAACAAACCTGTTTCTAGTTTCCCACAGTTCACTGCAGAGCTGAAAATGTTGAGCCTCCAATAATCACAAGTGTTTGGACCATATTTGAAAGATCAATGCAAAAAAGTGTTGTGTTTATGTAAAGATGAGGAATATTGGCTAATCATTTAGTTATTGGATTTTTTTTTTTACTCTCTAATATCAGTATATCTTATTGATTGGACCCGACTGTGAGACGACAGCAGGTTCTGTCTGTCAGTGACTTAGAGTTGAAGCTGGAGCCAGGAGACTGTTAGCTTAGCTTAGCTTAGCTTAAAACAGAAACAGGAAGTCTGGATCCACAATTAAAAATCTGACAACTAACACTCATTAAAGCTTTCGGTTGTTTACTGAGTTCAAAGGCTAAACAGCTCTGTTATTGTTTATGTTGCGACAGTAAACAAACTGTCATCATTGTGTGGGTTTGTCTCGGTAATAAAATTAAAGGTCTTGACTTCATTATGTAAAAAACCTTGAGATGATGTGTGTCATCAATTCACTCCATTACTTCCTGGTTGGATCATGTGACTTCAACATGGCACTTATATTCTATATTTTGTCCAGACTCCAGTCTCATGGTGGATGTCGAAGCTGAACTGTGTTTTATTTTGAAGGGACACCGAGGAGCTGGGCTCAGCGTCTTCTCACCAGGATGGAGATGATGCCTTTGAACTTCTCCTCCACCAGGTCACAGATGATCTTGTTGTTGAAGTACTGCACCGGCTCCCACTGTAAGTAAACAAACAAACAAACAACAACAACAATATGAGCTTTAGAAACTGAACCCAGATCAGAGGTGTTAATTAATTAACCACCGACACTGTAAATCTGAGCTCAGCCGTTTAACGAGCGTAAAGTCAGTCATCTGAAGAATGACAGGAATCCCGGGGTTTACACACACACACACACACACACAGCTCACCCACTCACATGTGAACACACACACACACACACACACACAGTAAACACACAGGCTGAGTGCAGCAGTATTAGTTGATGTTTCCACACTGACTCTCTGGGCCCACTGGGCTCATGTCACATCATAATGGGCTCTTTGAGACGTCTCTCCCACAACCTTGTTTGTTCCCTGCCCAGTCTGCCCAGTCTGCCCAGTCTGCCCAGTGCATTTACATCAGGGCCGGAACAAAGAGCCGCTGTTCTCAAGACGCAGAAAACAAAGCAATAAAAACGGAAGAAACATAAATGAAGACACGTCAGTCTGCTGTCAGACATCGTCACCTCCTCCAGATGCTCCAGATGTGACTATAACTGTGGATCAATAACAGGCTGAAGTGACTCCTGATCAAAGTCACAATCGCTTTATTGATCCCCAGAGGAGAATTCCTTTGGTTACAAAGCTCCTGAATAGAAAAATTAAATGCCAATCAGTGTGAAAACAGCAGGATAAGATAAGATAAGAACTAAAAAATCAATCAAAATAAGGTTTTACAAAGTGATTTGACCTCAAACAACAGCAACACGAGACCCTGTCGACAGTGATGATGTAAGATGATGTCATGATGCAATCAAATGATGATGTAACTCTGTAATATCCTGCGATCTTTACCACTTACTTTTGCTCTTTATACTTCTGCTACTGTGACAGATAAATGTTCCACATGTGGGATCAATAATTGTCTTATCTTCATAAAAGGAGGTACAAGTGGGATAAAAGCAGTAATAAACAGACGTGTGGTGTGTGTGTGTGCGCGTGTGTGTGTGTGTGTGCGCGCGCTCTGACCGTGATGCCCTCGGCCTCGTACTCCTCCTGCTCGGACTTGAGCGTGAGCTCGATGAAAAGCTGCTGCAGCTTCTCGTTACAGTAGTTGATGCAAAACTGTTCAAAGCTGAAAACACAACAAACAAACACACACAATCAATACAAAACAACAACAACACACACACACACACACACACAGGATCAATAACATGTGAAGATCAATGCTGATTGGTTTAGAGACATTTTAGTGACAGGTCCAAGACCCTGACCCTGAGATTCATTGTTAACTGAAATTATATTGACATTAATAACAGAGGTGGAATAATAGATACTGTAATAATACATCATCATCATCATCATCATCATCATCATCATCATCTCCTATTGTTCATTCAGGGAACAGCAGCTGTTTAACAGCTGTGACCTGACGTCATAGTCCCATAATGATATAAAACTTACAACAACAAACAAATAATTGATTGATATTAGATAAACTGTGGCACATAGATAATCAATAAAAACAGTGAAACAGTGAAATAAAATCATATATAATTAAAAAATAAAACGTGTGTTCAATTAAAACTAAATAAAGGTCAAAATGAACAGGTTTTCACATCAACATCCGTCACACTGATCCTGCACTTCATCAATTCACCGAAATACAACACTTTATAGATTCACTTTATGGATTTGGAAGGACACATCTTTACATGTGATCAATAAAAAAAATCAATAATCAATAACCGCACCTGTTGTTCTGGAAGACCTCGAAGCCGTAGATGTCCAACAGGCCGATGACCGAGTAATTCTTGTAGGAGTCGTCCTGTCAGAGACACAGAGGAGAACTCACCTTTAATCAACCACAGAAGAAGAAACTGTACAGAATATTAATGTACTGAGATGATACACACACACACACACACACACACACACACACACACACATATAAATATACATTTTATTTAAAACAGTCACAATGTTTGATTCACACTAAACTCTGACTTGTAATAAATCAGGGTTGTGTTCATGTAATGAGCCTGTAAACGTCCACAAGGGGGCGCCATGCTGCAACAGAAAGACCAAGAGACATGAACATGGGCTGTAGTTTCAGTGGTGTGTGTGTGTGTGTGTGTGTGTGTGTGTGTACCGTATATGCCAGTGAGGTGTTGATCTTGTTCACCAGCCAGGTGAAGGTGCGTCCGTACACAGCCTTGGACAGGGCGTCACGAGCCGACGACGCCTGCTCCAGGTTCAGAGGGCTCATCAGCTGCACCACACACACACACACACACACACACACACACACACACACAATAACAGTGGTAGAGAGGTGAGCGGGGGCAGTTACAGTATAATTACCCTGCAGCAGACGTTACAGACGAGCAGCTCACCTCCTCTCCTTTGGCGATGATCTTCTTGTGTGTGAGCGCCTCTGTCAGCACGGCTCCGTTCACTCCTAACAACTGTACAACAACAACAACAACATTAACACACACACACCACAGACCCACAACAACAGATTAACTCAGGCATGAAAACAGACGCTAAGAGACAACCTGTCAGTGGCTACAGGTGCTTTTATACCGTCACAAGTATTAAGTAAAAGTCAGGAGGAAAATAAAGGATAATTAACCCCCGCTGCTCAATCAGCAGCCTGATCAGTGATCAATAGGTGTTGGTTTGATCAGGTGACAGAGTCTCACCCTGGACAGGTACTTGATCTGTGTGTCCGAGGTGATGCAGGCATTTCCCTCCTCGCTGCCGTACTGCACGTTCCCCAGGTGGAGCACGCTGGCAATGATGTTCAGCAGCTCCTGCACATGGGGGGGGGGGGGGGTTGTAACCCGGGAGGGAGGGTGGGGGTGTGGAAGAAGGAGAGAGGAGCAAAGGTGAAGAGAAGAAGAAGTTAGTGCTGAGTGGAAGATAAGAATGGAAGAGTAAACTTAGCTCAGACACACACACACACACACAAACACACACACACACACACACCTGCTCTCCACTGTGTGAGCAGCAATGAGATCTAAAGAGCTCTGGACCTGAGCCCAGACTCAGAAACATGGAGGACGACTCCCACACTGAGCACAAATACAAGTTCTCACCATATAATAACACACACACACACACACACACACACACAGCGTCGCCCCCTCAGGCTCATGGAGACAGATACTTCACTGTTCATGGTTGTTAACAAACACAGAGGAGGCTCAATCATTAATATTATTATTAATGATTATTAACAATAAATCGATAAATGTCACCCTCAGTGTTTCAGAGGGAACAGAGGAGGTGACTGTTCAGCCTGTAGGAGCTTCACAGAGCTCCGCCCTCCTCATGGAAACACAACCCTGCTCCTGTTTTTCTGTAGTTCACAACCCCAGCTGTGCATCAGGTGAGAAAACAAACATCTGGGGTTTAGATTCACACGACGCAGACTCGATCAGACTCGATCAGACTCGATCAGACTCGATCAGACCCGATCAGACTCGATCAGACTCCTCACCTCCACGTCGTCCTCGTTGAAGCCGATCACACTCAGAGCTTTCCTCACCACCTTCCAGTCGCTGCGATCATTGATGGAGCTCACTTTGGGACAGTTACCCTGTGTGACACACACACACACACACACACACACACACACACACACACAGAAACCGCAGGTAAACAAACTGAAGCTCTGAGCTCTTGGTTTAACGTTTTATTCCCCGACGACGTCATGTGGTAAAACCATTAAAGCAGCTGAGTGTAAACTGGAGCTCATGTGAAAAGTAAACAGACATTTACATGGAACATAAACAACTATTGTCACATGTAAGTGAGGTGTTTGTGCTCAGTGGCTGCGTGTGTGTGTGTGCGTGTGTGTGTGTGTGCGCGTGTGTGTGTGTGTAGCCGTGAGGCAGCTCTGCCCCCTGAGGCCTGATCCTCTCTCTGCCTGTTCAACAGAAACTCCTACTGGGACACAGAGTTCAGAGCAGAAGCCTCTGACAGGAGGAGGAGGAGGAGGAGGAGGAGGAAGAGGAGGAGGAGGAGGAGGAGGAGGAAGAGGAGGAGGAGGAGGAGGAGAAGGAAGAGGAGGAGGAGGAGGAGGAGCAGGAGCAGGAGAAGGAGGAGGAGGAGGAGGAGGAAGAGGAGCAGGAGGAGGAGGAGCAGGAGCAGGAGGAGGAGGAGGAGGAGGAGCCAGAGGAGGCAGTGTTTGGATGTTAATGATCATCATATTGATCCACAGGTGTTTATTATGTTTACTCTGTGAGCTCATATGTTCTCAGGTTTCCTGTCAACACACTGATGTGTTTAATGTTTTCACCTCCACACCCACGAACACACATCCAACACACACACACTGACACTTGCTCCTCAGTACTCAGGCTGTAGTTAAAGTACTCAAGCTGTAGTTAAAGTACTCAGGCTGTAGTTAAAGTACACCAGGGTGTAGTTAAAGTACACCAGGGTGTAGTTAAAGTACTCAGGCTGTAGTTAAAGTACACCAGGGTGTAGTTAGTTAAAGTACACCAGGGTGTAGTTAAAGTACACCAGGGTGTAGTTAAAGTACACCAGGTTGTAGTTAAAGTACCTCAGGCTGAAATTAAAGTACACCAGGGTGTAGTAAAAGTACACCAGGGTGTAGTAGGTACTGTAGTAGTACTGCAGTAGTACTGCGTTCTTACTTTGACCAGGTACTGGTACTGCTGTGGGTTCCTCTCCAGGCCGAGCCGTCTCAGCAGGTCTTCCTCTCCGCCCTCGATCAGCTGGTAGAAGATGTGGAAGTTCCTCTCTCCGTGGTTCTGGTGGACCACGCGGGACTTCTCCAGCAGGTAGTTGATGATGTGGCCTCCGACCGGGGCGCCCTGCCGACGGGACAGAGGCCAGAGGGGGGGGCGGAGGGAGGAGGGGGAGGAGGAGGAGGAGGAAGAGGAGGCGTGGGTAAGGCTGGGGTACTGAGGAGGGTCGATGTAACATGCAGGTTCGACACAGTTCGACATCGAGCAGGAGTTTGTGTAAAAGTGATGCGACTGATTAAACTGCAGACAATCAGCAGGAGTTCAGTTTTCATGCGTGGAGCGGACAGGGACTGTATTTTTGGTTCCTCTGGGCTCTCAGATCGTTTGTTGGAAGATGTTCAGTCGCTGCTAAAAGCAGCTGCAGGTGTAAATCAGAGCGTCTCACTCACCTTGAAGTCAAACTGAATGTCCATGTACTTGCCAAAGCGGCTTGAGTTGTCGTTACGCAACGTCTTGGCATTGCCGAAGGCCTGGGGAGAGAGAGAGAGAGGACAGAGAGGGATAAAGAGAGAGAGAGAGAGAGGGAGGGAGGAGGGGGGAGGGAGATGATTGACAGATTAAGAGGAGGAGAGATAAGGGGAAGAGAAAAGTGTCATGACGATGGAGTAACCGTGGAAACAAAGGTGTTAGAAACCCCGCAGTGTTTGTCTGGGACAGTGACACAGATTACAGGGTGTAGAGCAACCACACACACACACACACACACACACACACACACAGGCACACACACGTAAACACATCTGGAAAGCATCTGGCCCAGACATGCCAGACATTGCTTCAGTAAAGTCCAACATCGACTCAAACACACAGAAACAATCACGGATCTGTTTTCAGACTGAGACGAGCTCACGAAGCGTCGACTGCTGAACAACATGATGAGTTTACATGTTTATGAACAGGTGACAGAGACAGAGCTGGGTCTTACGTCAAATAGACTCATTTACGGTTTGTTGTGAAGTTTGAATGGTCTCACCTCCAGGACGGGGTTGGACTGCAGCAGTCGGTCTTTGACGGTCTGCACCTGCTCGCTGGCCGGACAGGTGACGGCGTAGTACTGCAGGATCTTCTTGGACGCCTCTGTCTTCCCGGCGCCGCTCTCCCCAGAGATCAGGATGCACTGGTCCTTCCTCTCCGTCCTCATGGAGCGGTACGAGTTGTCGGCCACCGCGTAGCTGCAGGACGGAGAGACAGGTGATCAGACAGGAAAACACACTATCATATATTGATCATCGATCAGATAGAGGAGGTCTTAAAGGCGGATTTGGACTTCAGTGATGTAATGAATGGGTTTTTAAAAACACCAAACAAATCCAGACAAAACAAACGTCCACACACAACGGAGCAGAGTGAAATAACAATAATCATAATAATGATCTTGTGCCAGAATCTGTGTGTGAACGTGGAAACATGGAAAGACGTCGGTGCCAAGTTTGAACTGGTCTGAGAAAGTTTACAACAAACTCAGGGTTCGTCCTCAACAGTCGAAATGGAAACAAACGTATAAAGTTTCTCTTGGTTTGTCACTTTGTCTTGTTTGTTTGTGATTTGCAGCAACAAAACCTGAACTTTAACCCAAACCAAAGTTTATTTAAACTAAACTTTACACTTTACTTTAAACCAAACTTTTCTTTAACTTGAACCAAAACTTTACACTTATTTTTACTTCAAACTAAACTGAACTGAACTTTACTTTAAAATTAAAGCCTGACTTAAACTTAACTTGACTTCTTGTGACAGACTCTCCCAGTAGGAACCAGTATGACCCACTGGTCCACACTGGGCTGCAGCGGCATGTGTCTCATGTGTCACCTCCCTGTTGTTTCAGCCTGTTCAGACACATTTCTGACACCTGACTAATTGCTGGAAGATAACAAACATCTGTACTGTATACACATATATGTGTGTAGTCTACTGGTGTGTGTGTGTGTGTGTTGGGGGGGGGGGGGTCAGGTTCAGGTTCAGGTCAGAGGAATTCCCTCTCTGGGGAGGAAACCTCTCGCCTGGTACCATCATCATTTGCTTACTTTTCCCTCCACCTCTCCCTCCACTGTTTTCTCTCCTCGTCTCTTTGCCAAAGCATCTTTCTTTCCACTCAGGGAGAGAAAACATTGACCCTGCACTCGACGGGGGAAAAAAAAAAAAAACCCAGCCACAGAGAAAGAGTTAGTGAGAGACTCTGAAATCTTTGGATGACGCCACCCCGGCGCTATAATGTGCTCGACTGTTCGGAGGATTTAACAGGGAATTCCCTCGTCGTCATTCCTGTGGCGACGTTTCCAACAAACAAACACTCAGCTCACGACCCGACGTCTCGGTGTCTGACAGCCCGACCACGGGAACATGACGTTTCCACATGTTCCCCACAAAAACAACATTCAGGTGCAGCAGATGTTACGTCACACTGAGACTCACAGAGCTGCAACACACTCGTACTTTTAGGTCCGGGAACAAACAAACAAGCGGTGAGTGTGTCTGCTCTTCAAGAGGCTGGAGAGGTGACCTGAGGAGACCTGCCGCTGGCTTAAAGGTGACTTTTAAACTATTTAGTCTTTAATTCAAACTTTTAGATCTTTTCTCTTTTATTCTAAGTCAGTCCTCTTTATTATGTTTCATATGTTACTGCTGTGAAAAGCCGTGAATCGACTTTGCATGAAGTTAATTCAAACATGATGAGGGTGATGAGAAGTTGATGTAGCTCTGTGCACTGTGAGCTGAGCTGTGTTTACTTACATGTGTGGTGAGACCTCGTAGAAGTTGACCCCGCGGTATCGCTCCATGTGGTTCTTGGTGTAGATCTCCAGCTCTTTGTACGGGTTCACCGACACCAGCACTGAACCGATGTACGTCTGACGGAGGGAAAACACACACACAACACCGTAAAATACCAAAGAAGGAACAAACACTTAAATAAACACTAGAGGTTCTTGATACCAGTTTATCACAGCTACAGAGAAATCAACACTTACACTGACTGATAAAATATAAAAGATACGCTGAGTTGCAATTCTTTGACAACCAGTAAAGACAGATTTTGGTCTTAAAGCTCCATATAGTATAAAGGTAGACGTGCGTCTTAAAGCTCCATACGGTATAAAGGTAGACGTGCGTCTTAAAGCTCCATACGGTATAAAGGTAGACGTGCGTCTTAAAGCTCCATACAGTATAAAGGTAGACGTCCATGTGTAGTGTGATTATAAAGCAGCTCTAGGTTCTATATTAATACTGTGAAAGTATCAAAGCCTCAGTCCACAGAGAAATGCACACAGCCTGTATTCAGACACTGAGCCTTAAAACCAGCCGTCAGGACTTCCTGTCACTTTGTGATGTCACAACAAAGCAGTCACCCAAAGTCCCGCCCACCACCTGGACCCACCATCCAACACTGTGGTCAGGATTTGGTTTCTCTGAGTGTTTTATTCTGAAATCTGCTCTGTTTTTGTTGGATCAGTCAGAAAACAAGTCAGCCAATCAGAAGAGAGGCACATTGCCTCCTGTCTTCTGATTGGCTGACACTGACCTGTTGTTACTAGAGCTCCAGAGAGAAGCTGGGATGGAAAACTAAACTGGTACTGGTAAATATGGCTCCTGATGGATCAACACAGTGGATTTACCTCGAGTACCTTTAATACTCCTGTCACCTGTTTCTTCCTCTCACACTGATGCTGACCTCATTCATCCAGTTGACACTGAGCTGTCATACAAACACATGTTGTCACATCACGTCACGTCACGTCACGTCACGTCACGTCACGTCACGTCACGTCACGTCATTCACTCACATAGATGAGGTTCTCTTTGAAGCGTTTGCGCAGGTTCTCGATGAACGACGCCTCGCTGGTGTAGTTCTCCAGCAGGACAAAATCCTGCACCCCCACCCGGTCTCTGGCTGTCAGGGCCGACTCCATCATAGCCCGCACCCCGTCACTCGCCACCACCTGGAAGAAGAAGAAGAAGAAGAAGAAGAGGCGGGGTTAGTGTACTGTGAACACAACAGCGTAAGCGTTAGCACCTCATCCATCACACTCCACACTCTGTCTCAGGGACGGAAAAACTGGAAAAAGCAAGGAGAAGGAAGGGAGAGACGGTCGACACATGATCCATCCTCATTAGAGAGGCAGGTGTGTGACACAGCTCCTCACTGATCTGAGAGCAGCTCCCACAGCAGATCAAACCTGATATAACAGGAAACAGGCGGAAAGTCATAATTTACATGCTGTAAAAGCAAACAAACATCGGCCTGTTGTCGGAGCACGATTGACTTTATATGAACAGAATCTGCTTCCTCCAAATGAAAAGCTGAACTTGTATAAACCTGTTTCCTCGAATGAACACCGACTGCTAACGACAACAAAGTTATATATGAGTCCAACATACGACTGTTGAGCTGCAGCTCCTCTCCACCTGTTTTCAATTAACCGCCATCCCATAATAATCACCTCTGGTCCTGCTTACTACATAAAACGATGCACTGGTCACAGCTGATGTGGGCCTTTAAATCCTCACACAGGAGAAATGATCTTTATCATCATTACAGTCACAACTTTCACATCACGTCCTGTTTCACATCTAAACTTAAGGTCAAATCACGAGCTGATGCAACAAACAGATGCATCCTGGAAACAACTTCTTTCCTTTTTTTTTTTTTTTTTTGCAGCAGCAGAAACATTTTTATGCACAAATAAATCTCTGAGGTTCAGCAAGTCCTTCCTGTCCCACAAGCTCTCGTCACATCTTTCAGGACTTAAGAGGGAACGTCCCGATTCCCAGCAGCTTTCTTCCTTTCTTTCTTTCTTTCTTACCCCACAATGGAGCACATTCACGTCGGAGCCAAGAGACACAGTTTGACGTCCAGGAGCCGCTCACAGATCTCACATTCATTCAGACACACGCAACAAAACAAAGCAGAAGGTTTCTCTGTTTGTACGTCGTCCAAAGTTTTGTTTTCTCTCTTTAAAGCAGACCGACCTCCAGTGACGGGTGCCACCCATGAAAACTGACACCGAGCCAAACCCATGACCAAGTTATCACTTCAACCAAAGTGCTATAAAACCCCACCCGGGTTTCTCGTCCTTTAAAATATATGCAACTTTGCACAGGAAGTTAAAGTGCAGCACTCACATGTTTGAGTTCATCGACACGTTTGTCCAGGAAGCCGATCTCTAAAATCGAGGCCTGAGTTTTACGCATGAGATTACGAATGTCCGCCACATCCATGTTCAAATCGCACAGAGCTGGACGGGACTGTAACCAGGTCGAGTTCAGCAGAGCTTGATGTTAGAGACACACACACACACACACACACATTAAGTACAGCAGGTGTTGTTGTTGTGTTATGCAGCACAGTCGTCCTCATCCCTCAGGAGGCTGCAAAGATGAGATGGCGAAAGAGGGAGAGGAGAAGTCATGAGGGAGGAGAGAACATATTAATTAGTGCTGTGTGAGAGCTGAGGAACAAATACATGAGAGGGAGGTGTAAGAAGAAGGAAGGGGGGAGGGAGGGAGGAGGGGAAAGAGAAAGAGAGGGAATGAATGATGGATGTTGCTGGAAAGTTCACAATCCTCCCTGAAATTCCACACAACGCGGAGCCGAGCGCGGTAAATCACGCGCGTGCACGACGGCGGGGGCGACGACGACGACGACGACATCTTGATCAGATTTCACACAAGTATTCATGAATATGTTTGATCCCCGTGATTCAAAAGCTGAGCGGCACCAGTCGCTGGCGCTCCCATGGTGCTTCACTCTCACACAGGGGAGGAAGCGTGGGACGGGACGGGATGTGACGAGACGAGACGGTGCTGCTGACCTCTAAACTGAAAGCACCATCCAGCCCTGCAGGCCGTGTTAACGCTCCTTCATTAACTGGAGCTGCTTCCATTAAATCTGATGATGACGGCGAATCTCTCTTTTTACTTAATAATCCAGGACACAACAACGGCACAAATCCAGAGAGCGGACTGTTTCATCTCATCAGCCGAGAGGCCGAAGCTTTTAACCCCTTTAGATTTAAGGCACATTAAAACGTCTCGAAATAGAAACAATAGAAACATGCAGCGACTATTACTATCATCATTATTATAATCAGTGCAGCAGAGGAAGAACAGAGTGAGGAAGAGGAGGAGAAGGAGGAGGAGGAGGAGGAGTGAGGAGGCCACATTTAGCAGATGACATGCTGCACATCTTCATCTCCTCTCTTCTGTTTTCACACCACCACCACCACCATCATCATCATCATCAGTTATATAAGGATCAGACCTGTTAGTTAAATCGACCTCCAGTCTGTTTGTTTGGCTCCACTACAACACGTCAGCTGCATTTCTCAGCGACCAGGAGCAGTTTTTACTGTCGGATTAAATCTTTGTCTTCAAGATTACAACTTTAAGAGAAAGAGAAACAACATGTTTGTGACGCTGAGGGTTCGAGCTCATGGTAACTTTATCCCAGACTCCTCTGCTCCTCTCACCGCTGGACGTCACGATCTCTGCTGACCTCCAGTTTCACACATCTCCTCCGAAAGCAAAGAAACTGCAGCTGCAGATGTGTGTGCGTGTGCAAATGTGTGTGTGTGTGTGTGTGTGTGTGAGAGAGAGACTAACACCCCTTGCGATCAGCCTACACTTTCTCACCTGTCAATCAAACATTGTGGGCGGTGCTCTGGCCTGTTTCTGATAACAAACTGATGCTGCTCATGAAAACTGTTTCTGCAGCTGGAAACGTGAGAGACGCACGACTTCCTGTAGCCGAGCCGATCTTTCCTGGGAAACAAACGAGCAGAGCAGAGAGCGAATGTTTGCTGCAGGAGTTCATGACGTGGGAGCAGGTTAAAGCTCCGAGAGGAGGAGGAGGAGGAGGAGGAGGAGGAGGAGGAGGAGCAGGACTGACATTCATTTACACTAAGGTGTCATGGTTTATTACAAACACCTCCAAATATTATGGCGCCTGAGAGGAAAGAAACCAGAGATGCATGCCCTCACCTCTTCCTGGTCTACACCTCCTATCTCTCATCCACTCCACACGCCGACCCCCCCCCCCCCTCCTCTCCATGACTTCATTGTTTTCCAATGCTGCTTTCACTGTTTGGCTTTCCTGCGTGTAATGCCGCACAAACCGGACCTCCACCCGCTCTCAGGAACACACCAACTATGTGCCTACCCCCGGTTCCTACATGTCGTCATGTTTTCCAGATCCTGTGCAGAAGAAAACGAGTCAGTGTGGAGCCGGGTCCTCAGGAGGAGACCTGGAGAGGAGAGGGGAGGACGGGGGCCGCGACTACGTGCCTGAAATCAGTCGTGAGCAGGTGGAGACTCACAAACACACGATCTGGATCAGCGTGTGCATCATCAGAGTCCTGCAGAGTCGACCACTCTGGTGAAACATCTGCACAGCCACCAGGACGGGTTCAGATGCACTGGGGCTGAAACTGGCTGCAAAAGCTCAGGTCCCCATGGCGACGAAGCTCTGATGATCTCCTGACCTTTCACTAGTGAAAGCCCATATACTGACTAAATAGCTAGATCTGATGTCTGTGTCAGCAGCACGCACAGCAACGAACACAGAGCAACAACGTTTTCACAAAGTTGGGAAAGTAATGTTAAAGTCAAGCGTGATGCCTTCACTGTCTTCCACATGGGAGGGTGTGCAAACAATGGTATTGGACCGGTACTGGCTATTGGTCGATACGCTGAGCCCACGTATTGGTACTGGGACTGAAAAAGCTATAGCATGTAGCTAATTGCTATGATCATCACACATCTGGCATTTACTTATACCCACCAGGGTACGGTGGCCCTGAGAGCTCAAAACACTGCACAACTTCATCGCTTCGACTAACAGGTCACACATGTCCTGCATAAAACTCACGATATGACAGACATGTTTCCTGGGACACGCCCCCTTTTACACAGCTGAGCTTTCAGATTTACGATCTGCCGTACATTTGTTCGTGCGCCACAGTATCTGCTGACGCTGGTGATGCACTGTGTGATTGTTTTCTTCTCGCTGCCTCGACCTGCTCTCTGTGCCTTCGAATCGCTCCCCGGGGATAAATAAAGTTTTTTTTTTTTTTTTGGGGGGGGGGTTTGAATCAAGTTTTACGGCCAAATACCTGTGAAACCTGATGGCATTCCCATCAGCCCCAGCTGCACTTTGCATTTGGTGCTAATTAGCAGATGTTATTCTGCTGCAGAGTCTTTAAAACTAAACTCTGAGGAATCAAAACATGTTTTTCTACTAAATCTTTTCTTTTCTTTTCACAGAATCAGTTTTTCAAGATCTTTGCCTCAATAACAGTTTATTAATCACGATGAATCTGTGCTGTGGAAACATTTCAGTCCGTGTAGAGGTGGTGAAATGTGCAGCACAACACTTTGGGATTTCACTTCCTCTCCCTGTGTGTTTTCTGCCTGCACCTTCCTGGACGTTTATGTTTACGTTTCTCCTCCTTTTCGTGCGTCTGTCAAACAACAGACCGTGCAAGCCTCGACGAGCGTCTGCACCTGAGCCGAGCTGAGCCGAGCCGAGCTGAGAAACGGGGGAGAAAGCCGAGGGATTTGATCGTGCAGCCCTTCGGAGAACAATAGCAGCTCTCTCCTTGACCTTTACATCGCCCCGGGCGAACTCGCACAGCTCAGGTGTCACAGTGTTTACGTAAACCTGCTCTACCCTGCTGCTCTCGCCGGCCCGGACAGCGGCAGAGGGAGGGAGCTGGTTTAACGGGGAGAGAGTTTAAAGACACATTAACCTGCATTTAACTTACTGATACACTGATAGGAATCAAAGACCAATCTGATCAATTTGCTTCACTGAGCGTCATGGACGTAACTAACAACCTGGAACTGATATCCGTCTCCATGGTAACTGTAATTACAAATACAGTTGTGCATCCTCCACTTGTGTAAAGTGCTATTTACTTATAATGTTTTCATTAAAGTTTGTTTATTATAATCTATAGATTTGTCATCTGCTTCTATTTAATATTCTACATAATAATATCTACATTGTTTTTTACCATTTCAGTTTTTATTGCTGTTTGTTTTATGTTGAATTGTACTGTAGCATCTCATTGTGTACTTGTACATCCTTGAAATGGCAATAAAGTTATTGAACGTTGAATTTACAGTAGTTTAGAGCTGATACAACGACTCAATCTAAAAAAAAACCCCAAAGTTTAATGATCGAATACTAATTAAAGTTATTGTTGATCAATAAATTGACAAAAATGTGTTGGTCTCTCAAGTCTTTAGTCTCTCAAGTGTTAAAAAATCAATTTGCAGATAGACTTTTGGTATAAAAAGAGCGGTTTGTCCCTTTATTAATCCATCAACACTGAATAAGAATCAACACAAAGTCTCATATCAAGGTTCATAAAAATATTTGAACACTGTAATGTGATTATTTTCCTTCCTGAATGACACGTGACCTCATGTAGCAGGATTCACAGAGCCAATAAACACACTGTGCTCCAGAGTGAATTAAATATCTGAGCATGTAAAGGATCCAGGTTAAATACGCAGAGAGCGGCAGAGGAACTTAATCCAGCTTCTCCTGACTTCTGTTCCACATGATTTGTTATGACGATAACTAAAAGCGAGAGAGGAGGTGTGCAGCTGTGATGAAGCCACTCGCAGAAATGTTTTGCTCTTTTTCTACATTTTTCCACAGTGGATCAGTGAGTTCAGTCTGGAGCTGATTTCCAAATCGACTTCATCTAACTCTGCACCGGCCGGTAGAGACAAATAGACGAGACGTGAAACAGCCATGAAACAGCTGATTGTGGCCACAGGCTTCATTTAACAGGGGAGTGGTTTGCAAGTTCATAACAAATGCACCCACAGGTAACTTCCTTTGAAAACCTCATCGCACTAAAATACCATATATATCTAAATGATGTTAACAGGACCCAGGTTCATTGACGTTTCGAGTATGATTACCATGGAAACACAGGTCCAGACTTAGCGGAGACAGTGCAGGGCGGTCAGACAGGTGGGACGAGCTCCTGCAGACACAAACCTGCCTGAAGACATGCGGGTCAAAACAACACCAGCAGCACAGACTGGGTTTAAATGTGGCACACAAGTTAATAAAAACCCAAAGTCACCACTTCATGAATTCCTCTCAGCTCCGGGTGTTGGGTGTGGCCCTCTATAGCTTACCCTGAACTTTGATCTCCCTGGAGACGGGGGGGGCAGGGAGCGAGAGAAAAGACAAACTTCACATTTTTCTCACCTCGTGTCACTGATCACTAATATTAAAAAGTAAAAAAGGACCATTTCACCAACCAATATACTGTTATAGCACCTAAAGGCTCCTTTGTTTAGATGCACTGATACTGATTCTTACACAGCACTTATTAAAAGAGCAAAACATTTAGCATTAAAACAGAAGATATTCAAAAGAAATGTATTTAAACTTCATGCTGGAGCTACTTAGGTTTTTCAAAACTGTATATTTGAAATAAAAGAATAAATATGAATGCCAACTGCTAACTTCCTAATCAACGGCTAGCACTCTTAGCCATCTGCTAACATTTCGCTCAATTGATAACACTCCTAGCCAACTGTTAACACTCCTGGGCAAATGCTAACACTCCTAACTAACTCAACCCCTACACTTAGCCAACTCCTAGCTAACTGCTAACACTCTTGGCCAACTGCTAACACTCCTCACTAACTCAACCACTAACACTCAACCAACTCCTAGCCAACTGCTAATACTCTTGGCCAACTGCAACACTCCTACTCAATTGATAACACACCTAGCTAACTGCTAACACTCATAGTCAACCCCTAGCCAACTGTTAAGACTCCTGGGAAAATGCTAACACTCTTAACCAACTGCTAACACTCCTGGGCAAATGCCCTCTAGCCAACTGTAACACTCCTGGGCAAATGCTAACACTCTTAACCAACTCAACCCCTAACACTTAACCAACTCATACAAATGCTAATACTCCTCGTCAACCCCTAAACTGCTAACACTCCTGGGCAAATGCTAACACTCTTAACCAACTCGACCAACTCCTAGCCAACTGCTAATACTCTTGAGCACCTGCTAACACTCATCAATTGCTAACACTCCTACTAACCAACTCTTAGTCAACTATTACCACTCCTAACCACCTGCTAACACTCCTCAACTAATATTCAACCAAACAGAGCAGAATCTGGATCAGACACTATAGATCTATAAAGATCATCCATACTGGACAGCAGCTCAGTTTCGCCTATGTCCATTAGCTTTAGCAGCAGAAATAGCTCAACCATAAACCGACATGAGTCCTTCACACTGTCTCCATTACTTTTAACCTTCAAATCCCACATGAATCATTGTTTATGAGACATTTATGACTGAGTGAAAGAACATGGAGAAACAAAAAGCAGTTTCAGCTCATCAGCTCTGTTTCACAGGTACAGCAGCTTCTCTGCTCTGGAGACTCTGCCACTACAAAGTGACGGCCTGCGGACAGCGAGCCCTGCCCAACACTAACCACGTAACTGAACTGATTCAGATGCCCAGAGGCAGCTGTGTCAGGAATCTCAGTGTATTGTAGTGTCATGAGAAAGCTGTCAGTACTGCACAACACACACACACACACACACACGCACACACTGTTGTTATAGAAGCAGAGGAAGCTCGTAAAACTGATTGGTTCCTTATGGATGAGGATGCATGAGCCAGATTGTGGGTAAACAGCTGTATAGAAAGTTTAAGTGCAGAGGATTAAGAAGGCGGCACCAGAGAATCAATCATCATGATCGGTGAAACTTCAATACAACACAGACACACACTTCTTCCATTAACACACACACACTCTTACTCTCTGTGAATGCTAAAGAATGCCGCCTGACCACACCACACCACACCACACCACCATGAGATTGCCTCGCCCCGGGGGCAGTGAAAACACCAGGACACACCTACTCCAATATCAAATAGATGCAAATTCAAATAGAAGTAACATCAGATTGGCAAATACAGAGCCGAGGTGAAGAGGGACGCTGAGATTAAAAACAGCCGTGAGAGGTGAGTGACGAGCAAAGTCGTACCTGACGTGTCCTTGAAGTTCAAATGCATGTTGTCAAGGTGGTAATTACTCATTACCTATAAAGCAGCGACTAAAAAAATGTGCGGTAAACTTCCACTTGAGCAGCAAATCCACTTCACGGTTCACTCCTCTCACACTCTTCAACACAAACCTGCACGTGCAGAGAAAGTGCGTCTCCACAAACTCAACATTTAAGAAAATAAAAGTCCTGGTGCTGCACGTTCTGCAGGACAAACAGACGTGAGGTTCAGGGTCTTACCAGAGGTCTGTACTTCATGGCTCCTTGCGCTGCAGCTTGACTGATTTACACAGAGCTTCTCTCTTTTTTTATTTTGAATTTTTTTTTTTTTTTTTTTTTTTTTTTTGTACTCCTCTTGTTTCCAGCGAGCCGATAGTCCAGCTATAAGAGTGCGTCCTCCTCCTCCTCCAGCGCCGCGTCACGACCACTATGTAGCCGAGAGTTTGTTTTTAGAAGCTCTCCCCTCCGTCCTGAGAGCCAGCTGCCATAGCTTCTCCTCTTACTGCTGCTCACACACACACACAAACACACACCTCTCCCTCTCTCTCTCTCAACCACTCACTGCACCCACTTTTCTTCTTCCTCTTATTCTGTCCCTCCCTCCCTCCAGAGGAAATAGTCCCCATGTTCGGTGACACATTAAAGCCCCCCCCCCACCTCCTTCGCCTTCCTCCCCTCCCTCTTTGCCTTCTTTCCCAGTCGCCCTCTTCAATCCAACAGGCACTTAAGCTAAGAAACTTCCCATAATTCCACTTTTCTTGCCCCCCCCCCAAAAAAAAGAAGAAGGGAGGCTTTACACACCAGATCACTCATCAATCACACACACACACACACACTCATCACCCCTGGAGAGAGAAAAGGATGAGAAAGGAAAAAACGTGTCCTGGTGCCAAAGGGCTAACGAATGTATGTACGAGCGTCAGCATGTGGTTCAGTGAAACAGGGAAACTCTTAGGTAGTAAATGTAGCATGAGCCAATAAGTGATCATCAGTCGGAGCCAAAACAGTTTCCTTTTCCTTCTCTCCTCCTTCGCCCCCCCACCCCGCCCCCCAACCCACTGTGATTTACAAGCTGAAGCAGAAACCAGGCGAGCAGCCGGCAACAGTCCTTCCATCACTGCATCACACACACACACACCTATACAATGATGCACGCGTGCATGCACATGGATTTAGCATCATTAGTGCAATATCATTACAGAGAGTGTAATTACTCCAGACCAGTGCAATGCAGCACACACACATGCACACACACACACACACACACACACCTTCTGCAGATCAAAGGCCTCAGCAGTCCAATGCATCCGCTTGTTAACACTAATAAAAAGTGACATGTAACAGGCGAAGGGCGTGTGTTCCTGAGAACAAAGAGGAAGAAGAGTTTCCACTACAGTAGCTGGATCAACGCTCAGACGTTAATAAAGGTTTGTTTGAAGCCCGAGTCACCTGTTTATAAACTCAAGAGCTAGAAAGTGTCTGCTCACAGGGATAAAGTAAACCTTAGTAAACCATAACATAATCGTTAAGATAAATATCACATCTTCTTAAATAATGGAAGCAAAGGGGGAGGAGCTAGCCCTGAAGTGAGTCCATCCAGAGACAAGTTGCAGTTATGGAGGTCATGAGCTGGACTGACTCTGAGCTGGAGGCCGTGACTTTGTTTGGGTTTTTTAGCCTTTAGACTACGGCTGCACGATATGCAAACACACCCTGTAGTGATTTTTCCTTTATTTTCACTTAAAATAATCTGTTGTCCAACGTCTGTCTGTAGCAACACAACACATATGGTGCTGACAATGCATAACATTACTCCTGTGATTTACATCAATCAAAAAACTGCAGCTACTACGATTTGCAGTGTGTTAGCAGTTGGCTAGGAGTGTTAGCTGTTGGCTAAGAATGTTTAGTAGTTGACTGGAAGTGTTAGCTGTTGGCTAGGAGTGTTAGCGGTTGCTTAGGAGTGTTAGCAGTTGACTAGAAGTGTTAGCGGTTGGCTAAGAATGTTTAGAGGTTGACTAGGAGTCTTAGCGGTTGGCTAAGAATGTTTAGCAGATGACTGGAAGTGTTAGCAGTTGGCTAAGAATGTTTAGCAGTTGGCTAGGAGTGTTAGCGGTTGGCTAGGAGTGTTAGCAGTTGACTAGAAGTGTTAGCTGTTGGCTAAGAATGTTTAGCGGTTGACTAGGAGTGTTAGCAGTTGGCTAGGAGTGTTAGCAGTTGACTAGAAGTGTTAGCTGTTGGCTAAGAATGTTTAGCGGTTGACTAGGAGTGTTAGCGGTTGGCTAGGACAGCGGTTCCCAATCTTTTCCAACTCAGGGCCACTTGAAAATCTCACACACTGATATTTAACTGTGCAGCCCTCATGAAGACAAACCGTCTCTGGTTGTAGCTTGATGATAAACGGTAACAGTGGTGTCAGTCTTCTCATCTGACTCTACCAAAACAAGCTAATATATCTGTGTTCCCATTACTAATTTAATGTACCAAGACACATAAATAAAAATAGATGTTGACATAAATTTCCACTCGTGACATGATTTGCAGTTGCAAAAAGGAAATAAATCACAATGTTATTGCAATATTCAGGATATCACCAAATGTTCAAAGTCGAAATAATATCGTACTCCTTTAGATTTTTTTTTTTTTGATGCCTTTGATGGTTTCTTGACTGAATATATGTCACTGATTTCAGTTCATATATAATTAAGTTTCATTTGCACAAAGCAGTATATCTGATCATTATTTAATGATTGAAAAATATCCCTCTAATGAGCTAATAAAAAACAGGTGATTAACTATTTTATGACAGAAAATGTCTGGACCAATGTAAAGGTTAAGGACGTATTTGGACGGACCGGGGCGTCCTGGTCTGTGGAGGACAAGGCCACAGGCTGCAGCTTCAAAGAGCCGAGCAGCAGCAGCAGGAAAGCAGGGTTTATAGGCCTCATTAGGACAAGTCGCTCCTTCCTGAGGATCTAAGAGAAACATCCCATAATGAAAACAAGAGGCTGCTGGTTCAACTCCCGTCTACACCGACCTGCAGAGGTCACGGTTCAGACCAGAGCTCTGTGTGTGTGTGTGTGTGTGTGTGTGTCCACCAGGGTTTTAATAAGAGGCAGGTTTAATTTAATCATCACTGCTCTGCAGCTCCACAGTCCAAGGTCGCTCGTCTATTCACACTCCTCCATCTAGGAAACTTTTTTTCTTTATGAAGATAATGTATCAGTTCGGCTCAGTTTTCATTTCTGATCCGCGCAGCACGAACCAACAGGAGACGAGTCGTTCAAGGTCAAACAGGTGAAACATCCGTCTCTTATCAAACGGGAACGTTTAGGGACAATACAGGAGAACACACCCTGGGAAAACAACTCAACACACACACACATACACACACACACACGCCCCCTCCTCCACACTGCCCTCTTCTGGACCAAATGAAACTAAATACGGAGATATTAAGTTTTGCTGAGGCAGACGTCAAAATACCTGAAAATAAACTCCATCCTCATCGGCTCAGGACGAGGAGAGAAAACACACACACATGCACACACACGCTTTCTATCAGGCTCAGCAGTGTCTGTGTCAGATATCAACCTTCGTTTGATGCCCCCCCCCACCCCCAACCCTCTACACCAACCAGCCGTCTCTCTCTCTCTCCATTGCCAGTATAATCAGAGCCCCTGCTGCAGGAATCTGAGTAATGTTTTCCAGACGCTCTCTCTCTCTCTCTGTCTGTGTGTGTGAGTGTCTCTCTCTCACCACGGTGTGAGAACACACCGGTCAGACGGCAGGAAGCAGCCACAGATACAGGAGAAGATAGAGACTCACAGCTGTTTAACACCCGACACATCAACCGCACATTCGGTCGGTTATTCCTGCTAAACTCTGTGCTGAATGTGACGACTGGAGAGCGAGACTGTAAACGGTGTGTGTGTGTGTTGTGTGTGTGTGTGTGTGTGTGTGTGTTTCTGCAGGCTCATGCTGAGGCAGCATATTTGTGCTGAGTTGGAGGGAGGAGGGGCTGAATCTGACCACCAGTATCTCCCCCAGCTGTCAGACTTTAACCCTTTCTTTTCCAACTCTGAAGCAAGCAGACACTGCACAGGTTAAACATACATCCAACATTTTATATATATATTATATCACATAAATATAAGCACTACATGAAAATACTTCTGTTTTTGCTCCCACCTTTTCCAAGTTGATCAACAAATCGCACGGCACGAGGCAAAAGGTGAGACCTCAACTCTCCCCATCAAGAAATGCACGACTAGAAAACCAATAATAATTCACAATCCATAATTAATATATAATCACTGGATCAGGGATTCATGTTGAGAATAAAATCTTCAAAGTTCAACTAAGAAAATAGATTAAGACAAACAATTAATCAAAGTAAGTATCTTATTTCAAAATAAAAGCACACATTATATCCCAGCCTTTTGTTGTGACAAGCCCAGCACGCACCTGGCGCAGTAATCAGCCTCAGCACTGACAGGCCACACCTCCCAGATAGAGATGGATCATTTTAATCTTTAACTTCAACTCCAATGAAAAATGATGCAAAAACAAAAGAGCTGCATTTGTAATTTTGGTTCAGTAAATATTTGACCGGGCAGATCATTGTCCTCCTGTAATGACTCTCTCTCACACACACACACACACACACACACACAGTACCTGAGACAATATACAGCATTCAAACTGTCCTTTACAACTCAGAGGTAATAAACAATCAGATATAAAAGGTCGCGGCCATGGAGACAATACAAACATTGTTTTTATATCTGGTCATTTAGTCGCCAACAGGCCGTGGTTGTAAACGCACTGTGACATCATCATCAAAACAAGTGCAAACATTTTACACTGGGCACCTGTGAAGGTCTGAGCCACGAAGAAGGATTTAACGTTATCCAGGTTTAAGTCTGGATTTTTTTTTTCCCGCTTCTTACCAGGGTACATCACCATGGTAACAGATGCTGAACTCCTCCTACAAAAGGATCAGATCAAAACTTAGTGACCAATCAGATCCCTGGAAACACGGAGTCATCATTCCTACAGGATCCTGACAGGGACAAAAGACTTCACAGTTAAGTGATGAATAATAACGATCATCACATTCATGTCCGACTAAATAAATATAAACGTCTCAGAACTGTAAGAGATTCTTTAATCCAACAGTGAGTGATCCAGTTAACTCAAACTGATCCTGGATATGTTAAACTCACTGGAGGTCACTTAAAGGTTGATTACCAAATATTCTCTGTGTGTTTATGTGTTGGGCCTTTAAAAAAAAACCCTTCCTTATTCCCTATTGAAACCTTAGCCTCTCTCACACACACACACACACACACACACACTCTAGGAGAAAACACCAAATGAAACATTGTGTGTTTTGTTTGAGGGGAAAAGAAAAAGCTCAGATCCCACTCTGACCACTTTCAGGCAGATACATGTGACCTCGACTCCGTGGGAAATCAGAAATGGGAACTTGACTTTCGCCTCCTGCACCCTCTCTCTCTCTCTTTCTCTCTCTCTCGCTCCCCCCCCCCCTCCCCTTAAATTCCTCTTTCCTCTCTCACTTCCTCTCCAGAAAAGTTTGTTCAGAGCAATCTCAGATATATTTAGCTATTTTCCACTCTCCCTCCGTTGTTACCCATCCCCCCGGAGACGAGGCATCTTGGGAACACGTCGTCATGGAGACCTCACTACCGATCAGTCATGTTATCAATATCATCATCAGCTGATACCAATCTGTGCTGGTGAGACGTGTATTAGTCACATGGTGTGTGTTGTAATGTTGTGAAATGCTTCCTCTCTAACATCAGCTCATGGCATCATGAGTCTGTGGCTCATTCATTCATCACAGCGGCGGGAAAAAAAAAAAACTACAGTCGAACTAATGTAAGTCAATGTGATGGTGATGATGCAGCTGTTGGTCCATATGACGTGACACATGTGCAACACGCCCTCCGCGGACACGCTAATGCTAAATATGTACCGTAGCGTATGTTAGCTATGTGCCCTCTTCATTTAATCAAACTGCGGAGCTAAAAATACCCACAGACGCCGCAGAGACACGAACGTGCAGATCTTGTTTGTTCGACACAACAGTCAAATATTCACCTGTCCACAGGACGTAACACGGTGATAAATGTTAACCTGTCAGTTATGTCATGCTGTCACAGACTATCACTGTGTCTGTGCTGCCTATGTAGATTTTAACCACTGGTGGCGCTATAGAGCTGTTTTACAACAGGGTTTGTCCTGCAAAGAGAACTGCAGGACAACAACGTACACTCTTATGTCTGATGAAAACATGTAAATAAGCTGTGTTCGGTCCTTGAATCTGAAGGAACTGTCCCTTTAAAACCCTGGAAAAAGTCTTTGAATGTGACGTTTGAGGACGTGCGGTAACACTGAATAATATGTTTTACTATTTAAGACACAATAAAGTTGATAATCACATACTAACTCCGACTTTTGCTCATTATTCCTGCAGTTTAACTTGTGTTTTCTGATGAAATATGATTTTAAAGTCACTGGATGAGAACAGTGAGTTCCTAGAGGAGACTCAGCCTCCACAGAGTTAAACGAGTGAAGCTCCAGTGAAGCCTCGAGGTCAATCGTTGCTTCCAGGCTTTTGGGCCGAGCTGCGCAGTTGCATCATCCCTGAGAACAACCCTGATCGTTCATGTTCATGAGTCTTTCCTGAAGGTTTCATCAGACTGACACTGACACATGACGTCAGTGATAACTCATCAGCCTGAACAGTAACGACTGTAAGTGAAGCTGGAACGTAAAAAAAATCTATATGATCATAACAAGTGGATCAAGCTTCATTGTATAAAACTGCTGAGGAAACAGTAACATCACCTATCAGACATACATCTGGTCTCTATGACGACCACGCCCGCCTCCATTACAGCGTCCTGAACAATCGCTTCAGTGGTTTGTCTAAAGCTTCAGTCCCAACAGGCTGAATTACTGCACAGCTACAGCTGGCTGCAAACCAAAGGCAATATGTCCGCCGCTGCTGAGCCGAGCCGAGGCTGTGTGTTGTGTTCAAGGACCGTACGTAATGTTTTAGGGGGAATTCATCTCGTTGGTTGTGTTTGTTCGCTGTTACACGATGAGGACGGCCCAGTCCCTGGGGGATCGTTGGCAAGTTGGTTCAGTCAGATTTACATGTTTTAGCCCATCTTTGTTTTGAGATCTACGGTGGCCCTGAGGGATCAACACGCTGCGATTTGACATAACTTACGACACAGTGGAAATGTTTCTGGGGGACATAAAAACATGACGGACACAGCTGAGGCACCAGGTTTTAAGATGAAGTGAGTTTGCTTGGTTTATTATAATGTCAATATCACATGATTCACATGTTATTGAAACTTTAAACTGTTAGCTTAGCATTAGCCGTTAGCTGGGTCCGTCACTTTTCTGTGTCCCTGGAAACACCTTGTTGTGTTGTGAGTTTTCGCAGCTCATGTGTCGTCTTGTAGATGAAGCTCTTTTCTGAACTTGTTACTCGTCTGTGTCTTTGCAGTGAGTTGAGCCCTCAGGGCCACCGTAGACCTGCTGCTTCTTCGTTCTGATTCGTTGACGACTTGTTGAATTATATTATTCATCAGTTGAGTCGATTCTTAAAACACACATTTTTATGAGACGTCCGTTTCACCTTTTATCATCGTCTTATGTCCTTGGCTTTCATTTTATTCCTTATTATCTTACATGTTATAAATTTTATGTTTCTATTGTTTTTGTTTTATCGCCGTCTCGTCTTGTTTTATTGCACTGCTTCTTTCAACCATTCTTAAAAGGTTGACTCCTGAGCACATTTTACCCACAATGCACGGGTCGCCTGCTTGCGTGTCTCCCTCTGTTTAAGTGAGTTGTTATTTCCCAGCAGGCCTGGCTCTCGTCCCGACACTCCACAGCTCCTCGGACGTGGACAGAGCCGCTAATACGAGTCATTAAAATTTCTACGACCATAAATATTACGTGAACTTTTTGGCCTCTCTCTTCGCTGCCGAGACAAAAACCAGAGGAGGGAATCAAACCTAAAACCTAAAACCTGGCGGCCACAAATCAGACGGCGGAGAAGAAGAAGAAGAAGAAGAAGAAGAAGAGAAACACAACGACGTCGACCTTTGATCCGCTAAGTGCCTGTTTTAAGCTGCTGTAAATCTCCATGTTTGACTAATACAACAAGGTCCTGGCATTATCCAGACCGTCACTTCTTCATCTTTCACTTTCCCTCCTGAAATCTTCTTCTTCCTCTTTTCTCACTTTTTCATTTCTCAAAAAAATAAAATAAAATGGAGCATCCTGCCATCGGCCGACCCCTGAGTGGCTGCTTATCAACGTCTTAAAGAACATAAAATGCCAAAAAGGAAGGAAGGGGGGAGGGAGGGGGAGGGGGAGGGAAGGAGGGAGGGTGGGGGGATACAAGCCTGGCAAATGAGACAAGAGGCTAAAGGGAGTGAGACAAAAAAAAAAAAAAAAAAAAAGAAACGCAAAGAAAAAATAAATGGCAGTGCAGGGCGGCCGTGATGTCAGAGCGAAAGAATGTAAGCCATGTGGGCGGGCGAACGAGTCTGGAAACAGAAGAGAGGGCAGAGAGAGGGGGGGGGGGGGGGGGGGGGTGATGATGATGATGAAAGAGAAGTATCAAGAAAGAAAAAGAGGATCAAGACTCAAGAGACAGGAAGTTGGTGACAGATGGTGAAAGTGTCACAGTGATAAGATACTAAGATATTAAATTAAGGCGTGCCCGTGCATGCGTGCGTGCGTGCATGCGTGCGTGCGTGCGTGCATGTGTGTGTGTGTGTGTGTGTGTGTGTGTGTGTGTGTGTGTGTGTGTGTGCGCACTGACATAACTCCCGGTGGCCAAGCTCTATATTGACACAAGGGGTTTCCCCAGGGGCCGAACACACTCAGTCAAACTGTTCCCATTTCTCTCAACCTACTTATCCTCTCTCTCTCTCTCTCTGTGCGCTCACCCCTGTGGGTTAAGTGAATCACCACAGTGTGTGTGTGTGTGTGTGTGTCCATGCGCACCAGACCATGGCCGTGCAGATGTTTCCACGGTGAACAGATGTGAGACACACGAGAGTAAAGCAACAGTTAATAAGTGAAAACTGAGTTGTAGTTCTTATTTAGTTCAATTCCCACAAACACAAACACACAAACACACACACACCAAATATGGCGGCACTCCCTGCCCTTCACACACACACACACACACACTTTTCCACTGTGGCAGCACTTTGGTCGTACAGGAATTTTCTAAAGAGTCTCACGTCGTCCCTGAGGATGGACGCAGCTCCACTGAGTCTCTGTTTAAACACTCAGCATAGAAAAAAACCTCTGACGTCACCATGACAACAACATTAACACCCTAATTTTATACCTGGGGCTTTTTACAGCGACATGACTCTGGCACAGTGTGAAGTCACTGAGTCTCACACACACACACATTACAGAAGAGCAGAGGTGAGTCACATGATGTCATCAGACCTCGTCGTCTACTGAAGACTTTACCACGATTCGTTCAAAACAAAAAATCAAACGGTGAAACGTCTTCTATAAAAGTTTGCAGGTTTATACATAAAAAACACCTGCGGCACAAACCAGAACATGAACCAGTTCATGCAGCTGTTGACCAGTATCAGACTCCAGTGTGACCTGGTCGTGACCTGAACAACCAGACGTCACCGGCCGCTTCTGTGTGCAGACGTAAACGCAGAAGAAGTCGTGAACAACAAACATGGAGGCCGCAGATGTGGCGTGAGCGAGTACAGGTGCAGTATCTGAGGCACTGAGCAGACGGAGGGAGGGAGGGAGGACTGTGCCACCTCCATCGCTGCTGTCGGCCATGTTTGTTTTTGTCTGCGACTCAGTTCTGATGATGAGGATCGTGTGTCACGTGTTCACGTCGGATTAGAAACTGAGACTGTGTGTGGTTTTTACTGTTCATTGATCAGAACTGAGGCTTCACTCAGACGTGACATGTAACATCATGCTAACAGGGCGATGCACGACCTTGATGAAACAAGAAGCTGCAGCCATTTTTAAAAATACACCATCACTGTGGTCATGAACCACAAACAACACAGGAAGATGAACTCAGAGCATCGAAACACACTACAAGTTACCTAAACTCACAGAGCACTGCTATAAGACGAAGACGAACTCTGACCCCTCTGACCCTGATCAGGTGAACACCTGGCTTCAACCTCTGATGTTTTCACTCTTCACACCAAACACATGGTTGAATACAGTCGATTGGTGATTTACAGCAGCAGCTCAAACCTGAAGCACCTGATCCAGGTACAAACACAAACACAAACACACACACACACACAAACACACACTGAACATCGCCTGTTTCTCGTTTTCTAACCATGAACTAACGTCCGTGTACGAACTGTGACCTGACACAGGAAGCAGCGTGCGACTCTCTGCTCTCTCACTGTCGACAGGCAGGTGGAGACTTGTCGAGGGAAGGAACTCAAAACATCAGGAACATACAGCCTCCACCTCCTCCTGTTCATATCTCCTCCTCCTCCACTTTGACTCACACCACTCCTGCTGCTACTCCTCATCCTGCATCGCCTCCACATCCACCTGCCTCTAACTCCTCCACTCTTCCTATGTTTCCCGTTCTCCTCCCCTCTCTTTATCTCTCCCTCCTCCTCCTCCTCCTCCTCCTCCTCCTCCTCCTCCTCCTCCTCCTCCTCCTGGTCTTATTTTATCCACAGCCGGCCTTATATGGAGAGGAGCTGTGGTGGCTGTAGGTTAAAACAATGGTGCAGACCACCACAATAGACTCACAGCTGATCCATCCCATAATCTCCACACTCAGGCTGTGCATTGGCAGGAATGTACAGTACATGCATCCTGAGTGAGCAAAGAGAAATACTGCGATTATCACATCATAGAATAAGTATTTACAGTCCAGTGACACATCCACAAACACAAAGTGATTAACTGCACAGAAACGTAACATCAGTATCAGTTAATCAATAAACATCAGGTTTAAAGCTTGTTTTGTGTCACTGATGACACAAAACAAAACAAACGCACCTACAGGGACGTAACAGATCATTTTTCTGACTCAGTGATTTCTGAAAAACGTCAGGAGGGGGAATTTTACCTGAAATGGCTCCACACCTCATGACTGTTATGAAACAGCTGACACACCTTTAAAAGCTGTTCTACACCCTCTCTGAGATCAATAACATGATTTCATATTAGGAAATATGTCCGATTTCTGTAAATTTCAAAATAAAAGTTAGGTAAGGGATGCTTTCTTGGAAAATAAGCATCTCCACCCTCCTCTGCTTTGTTGCGTCTTTTCACTCAGTAAAAGCCCCTGAGAGTCAATGTGACTGAACCTGAAGGCAACACACGCAAATCAACAAAAACACACGCAAATCAACAAAAACACACGCAAATCAACAAAAACACACGCAAATCAACAAAAACACACGCAAATTAACAAAAACGTGACAATTTCACAACACATGCACAAAAAAACACAAACTCCGAAGTGAAGAAACTTCACTGAAATACAGAGAAGTGCTACATTTACACGGAGGAAGTGTGTGTGTGTGTGTGTGTTGCCCGTGTGTGTGGTCAGATTATTATTGAAGACGTTTCCTTCATTTGCTTGTGTTTTGTCTTTTCCTCTGTGTTTTCTCAACGCGCAGCCACGACTGTTTGGTATGCACAAAGTAAACAAGGAAGTGTTTCATCAGAGAAGTTACTTCACTGTAAGACACTGGGCTCCCATCAACATACGTCCAGTCAGTCAGACAGACAATCGGTCAGTCAGTCCACACTTATTGAACCAGCTTTATAACAGCAGCTTGAACTAATTTCCAAACAGTGAATTTCCTGTTTACTCCCACCACTTCCTCTTTGCTGATTAGACATTAGTAACAGCTGAGGCCTGAGACGCAACAACACCAGACCCCTAGAACAAACACAAGACACGCTGCTCTCAAGACTTTACATCGTTTCCTTTTCCTCTTCATATCGTATACTACATCTGATTTATTTCCTTTATCCACTCCACCTTTCCAGTGTTGGCATCTTTCTAACACAAGGCATGTAAGTTCAGATGGTTTATACACAGAGAGAGGGGAGGGAGGGAGGGAGGGGGGGGGCAGGCGGGATGGAAATAAGAAAAAAGAGAAAGTTAAAGAGTGGATAAGGAAGTGTGACAGTTTGGGAAAGATGGCTGCTGTAAGAGCTCATCGGTTTCTCATTAAAGAGCTGTTGACATGTCAGCATCCACCTACATTAAACCTGACAAATGGACGGGAATTTACTTGCGAACTGCCTGAACCCTGGGAGGAATTTCTGGAGGGGGGAAAAAGGCGCACACACACACACACACACACACACACACACACACACACACACACACACACGCATGCACACACACATACACATACACACAGAGGAAGATAGTTCAGCAATTTGTTCACTTGCACACACTTCATTGCAACATCTCAGGAATCTCCTCCTTAGAGATTTATGACCAAGGTTTGGAGATACACAAGTGCTCTGAAGGAATGAACACACACACACACACACACACACACACATGTTGCATGCTGCAGCTTCTAGTAAAACAAAAGCACACACACATACACACACACCATTGTTCGTGATGTTAGTCAGCCAGCCGTGACCGGACAGCTACACAACACACCCATACACACCACCCAGACATCCCCATGATGTCATGATGGTGCGGAGGTCTGAAGATGCTGCTGCCATCATCTTCACCATCACCATCACCATCATCATCATCATCATCCTCTTGTGAATTAGAAATGCGATTAACTCTGGGAAAACAAACTGTTTTACATGAGACGTTAAAGTAAACTCAATTACTCTGATGAGTAAACGTTGTGTTTCGGTGAAGCAGCTTCAGAAGAATGTGAAGTTCACACCAGTGCCACACCCGCTGCTATTTACCCCCTCCACACACACCCCCGGGGACGGATGTAGATCAACAGTTGTTCCTACACACACACACACACACACACACACAGTTTAGTCCATCCGAACCACTTTTCATACTCAGACGAGGCAGGGCTGCTGGAGTATGTCTGATCAGGGAGCTCTGATTGTTTGTGTGTGTTGAGGAGGAGGAATGTGTCTCACAGCTGTGCCCAGGATAAAAATACATTAATTAACAAACAGCTGGGGTTTGAACATGCTGACCACGAACTGTACGTTGCTCCCCGTTTGAGTCCGGCCCTGTTTGAGAAGCGGGTGGCGACGAGAAGCTCTGGAGATGAGGATTTTTGAAGATCCTGATCCTGGGGGTCGATGGTCTCCATATGAAGGCGGTGAGGCTGCTAACATTAGCCAATTAGCACAAAGCAGAGCTGAGGTTGATGAGAACGCTTTATAGATCACAAGCCAAAAAGTCTTGGACCAATTCAAATGTGAAATATTTCATTTATCTAAATGCAACAAGTGAAAACTTCACCACCGTGAACGTCTGCACCAATCTCCACGGCAACCCATCCTATGGTTGTTGAGATACTTTGACTAAAAGCTTCAATGTAAACCGGCGTGGATCACTAGAGTCTGAGGGACCGTGAACGTCTCACCCTCCAGCCCAACAGCCATGTTTACGGTGGCCCTGAGGGCTCAGCGCGCTGCAGCTAAAGCAAACACATGCTAATACACAAACTAGCTTTAGAGTCGTTTCATTCAGAAATGTTTCTGGGGACACAAAAAAGGGACGCGCTGAAGCGTTTTTCTTCAAAACTTTACAAGCCGTGCAGACGGCTAACTGTTAGCGGTGAGTTTGTCTGAATGTCAATATCACATGATTTAGATACTACTGGTATGCTACTGATATGTACTGTTAGCTTAGCATTAGTCTTTAGCCAGGTCCGTCACCTTTTTCGTGTCCCTGGAAACATTTCTGTTGTGTTGTGAGTTTTTTGCAGCTCATGTGTTGTGTCTGGATTTGAGCCCTCAGGGCCACCGTACCCGCTGCTACGATACACTTTTTAAAAACTGAAATAGAAAAAGTTTATGAACCAAGTGAAAGCATGAAACTGCAAAATAAAACCCAAGGTCTAATTTATGACTCAGTCTCTTCCACGATCAAAACTTTGGAAATATCTGACAGGTGACACGTTATAAAACCGTGTACACACACACACACACACACACACGTCTTTAAACACACCGAACTGGACCTGCAGCTATGGAAAAGATTGCAACACCGGTGAACATTAACCTCGCCACCTGGAGCGTGAAGCTGCTTTAAGGCACAAAGTGAGAGGCACAGTGGTCTGATAAAGACAGTCAGGGCTGACGTTACTGCACCACACACCTGATGCACGCTGTGATACACATCAGCGTATCTTTACCTTCGGCAGGTGGAGACGACTGGATGTAGCTTTGATCAGACACAGTGGTTGGAGCCTTTCTAATCTCATGCATCAGCTGTGTTTTCATTCCTCCAGCCTCTCTCTTTCTCCCTCCCTCTCTCTCTCTCTCTCTCTCTCTCTTTCTCCCTCCCTCTCTCTCTCTCTCTCTCTCGTTAAACTCTTTTCATGCCACATTTAGCTCTACTCTCCTTAAACGTCACGACACCCATCCAGGTCATTTCCACACTACATTTTTTTTTTTTTCCTGTCGTTTCTCACACTCCTCCACCAAATCACACTCTCATTTCTCATATCACTCCTCCTCCTCCTCCTCCTCCTCCTCTCAATCCCTCTCTCTCTCTCTCTGCAGGTCCAAGGCCACACCTGCCTGTACTGTGCCGACATTATTATCAAAGCTCCATGGAAAGACTTGGTTAAAGGTTAATGAAAGGTATTGAGAGAGGAAGCCCTCACAGACTTGACCAAGGACACACACACACACACACACACACTCACACACACACAGTTTCATTCCACAAAGTTACACCAGAGAATTTAGCTAAGCTAGCTAATTAGCCGTGTCGCACCAATCCATGTTTCTCTAACCCCCTGCAAATACAAGTATAAATGGTCCTAAACAGAATTACCCTATGATTATTGACAGCTATTGATAGGAAAGTATAAATAACTTCACTTGAATAGACTGTTAGAGCTACGTCCTGTTAGCGTTTGAGCTAACTAGCATGACTCTTGACAAGCTAGCTAACTCTGGGAGCTTATCCCGTCTTTTTTTTTGCTTGTTAGTGAATTAACTGATGATCAATACTGAGAATCAAAGCATGAGAAAGTTCAGTAGAGACTAATTTAAGAAAAGAAAATCGCTGGCTTGCACGGCTAGAGTGCTCTCAGCTAGCTAGCTGGTTAGCATGTTAATGGTTAGCACACCAAACAAAGCAGCCTTTCAGCTTGGTAACCTTCACCAAACCTGTTGAAAGTTCAAATGCATTCACCACAACAATGTGGATATTTCATACACAGCTCGTATGAGTCACCCACAGGTCACAACAGACTGTGGTTAAATGGGATTTAAACGAAGCCATCGGGCTCATCCCGCTCTGTTTATCACCCCAGCTCTTTCTTTCCCATGGCCCTTCCAGATCACCAGACTCCACTTTCTCATGCAGACATGCCTCATTCTTTCCACCTCGTTCTCGTCTTTTTTTTTTCAATTTCAACACATCTAACCTTAATGAAAGATAAGATCTCGACTAAAAGTAGTAAAACTGAAGCTTATCTGAGCTGCAAATGGGTTTGGTGGGGTGGTGGGTGGGTGGGGTTTTTTTTTTGGTGATTATTTCTGTCTGAGTAGGAATGACCTTTAAAATGTTCCATCCAGCACACAAACACAAACACAAACACAAACTCAAACACACCATGTGCAGCTTTGCTTCGGCAAAACCCTGAGATTTGCCTTCGGTGTCACATCACACACACATGACAAACACAGAGTGGGCGGGGCATGTCGCAGCACGAGCAGTTGGAAAATCACAGGTATGAACTCGGGACAGGTAGCTGTGCTGACATGATCACAATGTGTGACAGGATACAGGATCCAGAGGGTTTGTGTTGAGGAGTGGGGACACCGAGGGGGAGATGCTGAGTAGGTGCAAAGCATGATGGGATATTCTACCTTGCAGTCTATGGGAATGAAGAGGAGGGTTTATAAGACCACCTACCTTCTCCATGTGCGGGAGGCAGGGCTGGAATACAATGACTCACATTAATAGGTATTCAAATAAACATCACAGTCTATTATTGTACATGGATTATTTTTATGGGGATAAGTGCTTGACAAACGTTAAAAGGTCTAAAAGAGGCTGGAGCGCTAATGAAAACATCCACAACTGTTACAGTGGGATTAAACAAAGCTGGTCAACAGAGACCGCTCTAAAACAGACCCAAACACCCACACAGTGCCTCTCCCTCGGCGCAGGGAGCAGTTGAGGCAGGATTACCTGCAGCCAACTCGTATTATCTGGTTAATCTGAGCGAAGGTGTGCAGGTGAGGGCGTGTGACACCGCAGAAGGGGAACAGGATTAGGACTCAGGCTAGTCAGCACTGCCGCAGGTAAACATGAATGAGCAGCGCGGGCCGCGTGTCCTCAGCTGACCCCGGCGTCTTCCTGTCAGACCAGACTGTGGGAGAAGGAAGCTCATGAACCGGACCGACACATTCCTCCAAAAGCTCCGACTTTCTTTTAATACACTGCCAAATAGTTATCGCTTAAAAATCCACATCAATCGAATCAATCCAGGGATGCTAACCTCTTGAAAGTGTGTGTGTGTGTGTGTGTGTGTGTGCGTTAAATCCCTGTGGCTGCTTCCTCTCCGTTGCATGTTTGTGTTTCACTTCAGTGACTTTAAAGCCCTTGTTTCTGATTTATGAGCTCCTTTAATCCAGTTTCATCAAGTCAATGGTACTTGAACTGAGAGGAATCTAAACCAAAGCCAAGAAATGAAAAACATCTACCTACCCTCGACTACTGAGGCTCAGAAAAAAAATACCCCTCATGACTGTTTCCTATATTCCCTTTGTGTTTATCTCTCCATCACATCAGCTATCACTTTCTTTTTCTGTGTCTCACTTCACTAAATACAAAACTTTCAGGGGCTTCTGTCGTGAGCGTTTCTTTCTAAGTACTCTGAGGACTTCCCATCTCTCTCTCTCTGTGCAGTCACGCTGCATGTACAAAAATGGCAGTGAGGCTGGCGTGGATTTTGACTCATTTCCAGGGTGGTTTCCAGTCCCACAGCAGTCAAGGCTGCGACGCTGAGGAGAAGCAGGCAGGACTCGAGTCACTCACATTTATTCCCAGCAGGGCGGGGCCGGCTCTACCGCTGGGCCAGCTTTGGGATGTGGGAAAGAATCAGCATGGAAAAGCTAAAGCAGCTGCCCACAGCAGCTTCAGCAGCCTAAAACTAACCAGACACACACTCTGTACTGTACACACACACACTCTCTGAGACTGCGAGTGGTCAGCATACAGGTAACACAGAGTCTGACTCAGTGCCAGACACGTACCCTCATTACTTCCATCCTGCTACATCCTCTTTTTCCTAACAAGAAAAGTGTTATAACCGGTGTAATTTCCAACACACTGGACTGGATCCTGACGGAAAATTACCTCAATTGCAAAGAGTTGCTGCAGGAGAAAGAGAGGGCGGCTCTTATTAGGGCCCGAGCGACGACTGCAAGTCGTCTGGCGAAGGCCCTATTGTAATCGTACTGTTTATTATTATTATTTATTATTCTGACGCGTCTTTGGGCCCCAATTTGGCCCCTTTCCCATGCTCAAAAATGCACCAAATTTGGCACAGGCGACCGCATTCTGAAAAATAGACGTCTGATAGGGTCGTCGCACATGGTCGACGCAAATGGCGAAATAGCGCCCCCTTGAAATTTTCAAAATGCAAGCCCCGCCTCTGTGTTTGATCTACATGCATGAAATTTGGTGAGCTTTTAGAACATGGCAAGACGCAAAAAAAATCCTCTTATTGTCATGGTGAAATGTCAACAGTAAGTCCGCCATTTTGATTTGTAGTTTTTTCGTATTTGAACGAACTCCTCCTAGGGATTTCGCCCGATCCACTTCAATTTTGGCACAGGTCATCTAGATGCCATGCTCATCAAAAGTTATTAAAGAATGTCTGTAGGTCAAAGGGCGTGGCTGCTAGGGCCCGACAAATTTCGGCGAATTTTCGTTTTCTCGCAATTTCGTTTCGAACGGCTCTCACGCCCACATACTTCATCCCAGCAACTTCAAACTTGCTGGACATGTCGATGGCTCCGCCCTGAACGTTCCGATGTATTGACTTCCCACCTCACTCATAGCGCCCCCGAGTGGTAACAGGAAGTGTGCAGCTTTTACTCTAACGTCAATAAATACCACATAGTTGACCCCATTGACTTCGTTCCACTTCTAATACATGCAGGACAAGATGGTGAAGCTACATTATTAAGCTTGTCAAGCTATGACTAATGGCGTCCGTGTGGCGGTGCCACGACTGTCGATCCCTCGCCACCAATTACGATTGGCTTTTTGATGGCTTTAACAAACTCGTACCAACCTGAACTTTGGCACGCAGGTCGAGACTGACGACCTCTTTCATTTGATATGCGGCACGCCCATGGGCGGGGCCAAACGGCTCAACAGCGCCACCTTGAAAATTTCAAAAACCCCTCCCCATAGGGGTTTTTTTGGAGTAGGAAGTTGAAACTTGGTACACATGTCTATCGTGACCAGACGCACAAAAAAGTCTCTTGCACCAATGGTCGGAACCAAACAGGAAGTCGGCCATCTTGATTTCCATTGTCAACTTTTCACAATTTCCACGCATCGTATTTGAACGAACCCCTCCTAGGGATTTCGTCCGATCGACTTCATATTGCATGAACCTCATCTCAAGACCTTTGTGATCACAAGTTATTCGCAGATTTTCTCTACGTTAAGGGGCGTGGCCGCTATGGCGCCGCCATTTCTCATGCCTCACCATGGAACATCAAATCCTTATAACTCCATCATGCATTGTCCCAGTGGCTTCAAACTTCACATGTGTGTTCAAGGTCCGCCCCCCAACGCACCTGACCACGTCTGGTTGCGCTCGCAGCGCCACCTGGTGGATGACCGGTCAACGTGCTGTAACTACTTCACGCATTGTCCGATTTGCTCCAAACTTCACATGTGTGATGAGTCTCTGCCCCTCAATGCACCCAGGTCTGGCAACACTTGTAGCGCCACCCGGTGGATGAGCTGAACATTGCATTTTTCCTCTTTCTCCAGGTTTCTCCTCTCCTCTCCAGCTTCGGGCCACGGCCTCCCGAGCCACAGGGCCCTCCCCGACCCGCAGGGACCTCCCTGGGCCGCAGGGGCCCGCGGTCGCATGTGGCGAGGGCCCGTTCACAGCCGCTTGCGGCTTTAATTCACATTAATCCTGATTAATACACGCCTCAACTGCCACTTCAAACCCACTCAGATCTCACCTTTCACTGCTCGTGCACACTTCATATCAACAGTCTGTTCTCCTTCATTAGAGCTCAGCTGTCAGGGCTCACAGCGTCCTCTTTGCCACAGCCGATGTAAACGGTCGACCTCTGCAGATTTAAAGAACACCTTCATGTCTCCAACACCTTCTGCTGCTCGGACACAATCCACTTCGACTGCTTCCACTCCTGACTCACTGTATCACACACACATGCACTTCCAATGACCTCATCTTTCAGTTTACACACTTGAACCAGCGCTCATTGCCTTCAGGACATCCTGACACTCCCAGCTCAATTAATCGACCGTACTTGAACTGACATTTCAGCTCGCTATCTCTGACTGAATCAGGAACTCCTTTATTGGACCTAAAGCGACACTTTACTCAGACTTAATCAACTTTAACTTAACGTCCAAATCAACAGGAGCCAGTTTGTTTAAAGTTGAATCCCGCAGCTTTGAGGCTGAAGACCAGCCTGTTCATTTTCTGCTGACAGCAGGTAAAGCCAGGTAGTCTACACGTCCCTCTGCATTTCCCTGCCCCCCCCCCCCCCCCCCCCCCCGGGAAATCCCTAGGTGTTCCCAGGCCCCATGAGATATAATCTCTGCTCTGGGTCTGTCCTGATGCCTCCTACCTGCCTGGAAGACCTCAGGAGGGATCCAAACTAGACATCCAACCCACATTGACCCTTTGCCGTTGAGGATCTCGACCACTACCCAAAGACAACAGCTGAGGGTTGGGTAGAAGATTGATTGAGTGGTCAAGTGCTTTACCACCTTGCTCATCTCCCTCTTCACCACAACGGTTCAGATCCACCTGTCAATCTCCACCTCCATCCTACCCTCCCTCGTGAACAAGACCTGCTGAAGATGTGAGTTGAAATAAGTTTCAGAAAGGTGGATGCACACTGATTCAGAAAATGATGAGTGGGCCTTCACCATTAATCCCTGCGGACGAAACGCAGGGGCTCTGATGGTGAAATGTGACCTCTGGTCCCGTATCTGTTTCCCTGTGTCTCCTGCTGTCTGTCTGGTAGAGCCGAGAATCAATAAGAAATCCTATCCAGTGTCTCCAACAGGTTCCCATCACAGTGTCTGACTCAACTTCCCATCTACTCACAGTCTGTATCAGCTGTAGTCATCAACTAAACAACCTCCCACACACACCACCAACAACATGACCACTAAAGCCTATTTTCGCCCCTTAAGTTTAATTATCACTTCAACCCGATCTCTGATCTTTATCTCAGGCTCGTTCTTCAGTTTTCCCAAACAAACATCGTCTTACGGACACTGGTCTTTTGTTAAATACCCCATATTTTCTTGCTTGTGTCATTTAGCATGACCACAGCTTGGGAAGGATCAAGTGTATTTAGCAAAACATAGCTGAGAGACTTCTTTCCAGTGGTGCTTACAAGAAACGGTGACTTCTTTGGAGCAGCATCTAGGTATAACATTGACAGCAGCAGTATATAATTGTATAAGTTGGTGTTTTTTTTAAAAATATGCACCAGCAATAGTGTGATGTGGCCGTCAGTAACCCACACTGGCTAACCTTTCCATGTCTTGAGAAATGGGTGCAAAGGCCATAAATGCACTTGGAGCTGGAAAGTGCTGTTGCATTAAGACCTTATCGGTCCTAGGCCTGGCTTAGTCTAGTTTGATATCTGTGCTTAATGTTATCAGAGCAACATGTCCAAAGCCCGGACCATATCTTAATGCCTGGGTTCACGCTGTAGTCACAGATGCCAGGTCTTAAACAAGGCATGGCCGGCTTAATGTGTATGAGATAGAACAGCTGTATAACCCATCAGTGAACCTATACAGGGAGTTGTGTAAGTCCGTAGATAGGTGGTATATATATTACTGAACCTGTCCTCCCATCTGTGCCTGCTCCCTCCCTTCGTCCATTAAAACTGTAATATACAAACACCTTAAAGAAACAGCTTGACATTTTCAGGAAATACATTCATTTTTGGCAGGATACAGGATTTTGGCAGCAAGCAGCTAACTTTGCAACTTAGCATAGCTTGAAGACTGGAATCTGAGGGAAACAGCTACGTTGGTCACAAAACAAACCTACCAGCGTCTCTGAAGCTCATGCTATATGTTGTTTGTTAAAAAAAAACAGGCTAAATGAACCTTTAGGTGTATTTCCTGATCCCTATGGACACGTAAGCACAATTTCCATTGCATGGTCTACAAGCAAACCACTGTGTTCTGCCCAGTGGGATTGGCTAAAGCTAAATTTTCCAGCTAACGCTAAAGGTTCTAGCATCTATACCAATGGCTGATGACGAAGGGATGACGAAATTCCTGGTTATTAAGAAGCAACAAGTACGCCCAACTCCAAACCACCTGCATGCAGTCACATGTGCATCGACAAGGTCATCATCCCTCACTGGCTTCCCACCCATAAACGCTGCCAGTGCTTTGCCCCATTTCTTTCACTTGTATGTGCTGTAAACTTCCTCCTGGAGGACGACTGAGATATTTGTTGATATCCTCTAGTTTGATATGACAGCTTCACATTAAAAAGGTCATGAACTTGGAAACGAACCCCCCCCCTCTCCGGAGCAGTTCCTATAACACAGGTCAAGTACGTTAAGCGTGTGTGTGCGTATTCATGTCTTTCCTGTTGCAGAGGTGACGGTGAAGGTCTGGATAACAGCCAGGCTGTCAGGTGTATCCTATGGGTTCCTCCCAGGATCCACCCGACATGTAACTGAGAAAAGCTTCACCCTGTCAACACCACCAAAATAAAGAGCTGTGGTCCTCATAGTGAGGTCCAACCACAACCTGGGGTCTATGGGAGTGGTTCTTGGGGTCCCACATTACTCCAACATGTCTCGCTCTTTAAACTATGGAGCTGTAAAGATAGGAATCTGCCATGAAGGAATCTACCAACTCCCATTACAATGAGGGCAAAGTCAGACAAGCATTTGATCAGATAAAAAGTTTGACAGCAATAAATGAACTTTCCCTTCAATCCGTGAAACTTCACAGTCTCCTAAAATAAAGTGAAAATGTCTGCAAATATAAGTCTTTGAGCTTGGTCAGTCTAAAACAGCTACAGTACATACTTGCAGGGGTAAACAGAGCCAAAGGGGAAATGCCTCACCATGTAGAGACAGGCAGACATTTAGGGTAAAAGCTCATTCTAATCCCAAATTACCCAACACCACTCTGACCACGACTCTGTCACAGCCACGGACCGAAATATCATCAGCACACACACACACACACACGCCATCAAGATTAAAAAAGCCTGAGGCACAGCACTCAGGAATAAATCAGCTTTAAAGCATCTGCACCACATCGCTCCAATGGAAACTAAAGCAGCTAAATGAATCTAACAACGGCTTCGGAAAGAAGTATCGACAGCGGACCATTGATGTGCGTCGGCTGGATAACGGCAGCAGACCGTGCATGATGTTCTACCCCGTTATACAGAGTACTTAACGCAGCTGTCCAGTGCAGCTCCGCTCTTCAAAGCCAATCATCTTCAACAACAAGCTGTCATCTAAAGGCGCTTAACTCAAAACCTGCAGCAGAGCGACAGGCAGCTGCAGACAGCCGGCGATCGCTAGGAGGTCCTGCCCTCCAGGTGACCCTGAAGCAACAGGTCAGCTGCTCTAAGCGGCTCTGACCCCTGAGGAGGCTCCCCGCCTGTACTGGCTCATTTCTGCCGGTTGTATCTTCCTCCATTGCACACTATGAGGCTAATTTGCCGTCCCTCCCCTGCTGGGTGGGTAATCTCCCTCCCTCGTTACCAGTGGGACACTTTCTCAGAGGAGAGAAGCTCATGACCAGTGTAAACAGAGATGAAGAAACCAGGATTAGAAACCAGCCCAGACTAGACTCTGGGACAGACTGGAAACCTGTCCAGGATGTACCCAACCCTCGACCTAACCCCAACCACCATCAAAGGATAGGTGGATCAGTTACATAATTATCCCAACGTGCATTTTTTTTTTTTTTTTTTACCTTAAGTGTGTGTTTTGGCATTAACAGGTTGCACTGTACACCAGGTGTTTCCTTTGCCTTTGCGTCATGTGCCAACCACACACATTTACCAACAACAGGTGGACAGGCTTGTTGACAAAGCTGGGAGACTTTCCCAGCCAGAGACAGACAGCTGAAGTCCAGTCCGGACACTGAGGCGGTCGCAATAATAAGGATTAATGGGATGTCGTCGGTTCAGTTGCAGAAATTCAGTTTACCTGCAGGTAATTCAGGAAAAACAGCCACCATGTTTGTGGTTGATACACCTTTGATGGATGTTATTATTATCATCATTATGAGTAATTAATGTAATGATGGTTGTTGCTGCACACATAAACAACCAGCTCTCCCCCCTCCCTGCTGACAAGACACAAATCAACTCTATCTGTATCAGTTGTAGTCCTCTCAGGTGTGGTAGGTGGTGAGATTAGCCGTTTAGTGAACTGTCTTAATCTGTCTCTGTCTGGGCCTCCATAAAAAGACCTGGAGGAGGAACATGGCACAGCACTGCGGGGCCAAAACTTTACAGCACTGTTTTCAATGAGCGACACTCAACCAGCCGCCTCCCAGGCACGAGCTGCAGGTCCCGGTGACTGACACGTACCGAGGAGGCGTTCAAACCAAACTCCATTCAAAAATACGCGTAAAGTTTTATTTCGTTTCGGTCACTTCATGCTGTATGGTATGAATTTAAATTGGGTTTAGAAGTGATAATCACGTTTATTCCTTAAAATCGGCTTGTATTTAATTCGTGTATCAGCGAATTTACATGTAGGTTTTAACTTTTGAACCGCGCTAGACTCGCACCGGACTTTCACTTGGAAGGAGTTGGACACGAGTGTAAACTCTTGAATATTATAAAAGTTGTACATAAAAACTCAATGTTGAAGACGCCGAATTTATCAGTGATCCTTATTGATCCGTGAAAAGTTAAAACCGTGCGTTTTACCACGTAAATAAGTCAAGAAATGGCCGTTAAATATAAAATTGCCTTATTTTTGAGTGAAGTTTGGCCCAGCGCTCTCGCCATACAGACATACGGCAACATGAAGACTTTGAGCCCACTCACTGAAACATGCTGCAATGTCACAAATTACACAGCAGAAACTTGTGTGTCCCAGCTCAAACACACAAGTTACAACAACTACAACAACAACTACGACAAACTTGTTACAAGTAAATGAAAAGTTAACAAGCTAGCGCAACAAGCTAAAAAACAAAAAACAAAGCGCGGTAATCAGGCTTGTTGCTAAGCCAGGTGTTGCTACGGATATTAAAAATAAAAACACACACACACACACATTGTAACGTACCTTAAAAACAGCCGAGGTGATAAAACACAGCGGTAGTTAGTCTCCTCGTGTCGCCCGGCTCAGTCTCCTGTGTGTGTGTGTGTGTGTGTGTGTGTGCGTGTGTGTGTGTCGGTGCTGACTGTCTCGGCTTGTGAGTGAGTGAGTGAGTGACTCAGTGAGTGAGTCGGTCCGTCAGTGGCTCCTGTGTCTGCTGCTGCCTCTGCTGCCTCTGACAGTGGGTAAGTCCTGCGGGGTTTCTCCGGCTGACCCTCCCACCACTCCCAGTCCGCACCAGCGCTCCCACTAACAGAGCGTGTCACAGCTGCAGCCTCAGCACAGGCAGAGGGAGGACCCCAGCTCCTCTAGTGGCTCACCGCTGCAGACATGGTGCCGCACACTTAGTCATAACAGTATCTCAAATGATTATGATGATGGGTGGCAATTTCACTGTTAATGTTAAAAACCACACACACACACACACACACACATACGCACACATACGCGCGTGCGGTTTGCGTGCGGCTCGGTTCACCCAGCAGTACCCACCCTCTCTCTCTCTGTCTCGGTGTGGGTGGGGGAGTGAGAGGTGGTGGTGGTGGTGGTGGTGGTGTGGTAATTTCCACCTTCCTTTTCTGTCAGTGCAGCTCTCACAGCAGAGCCGTGGTTGTGTGTTACCAGGAAGTTCAGCTGAAGAACCCATCCCACATCTCCTGCATGAGTGACGCGGTTTATTTTAGCCCGCGAGCCTGCCGCGCACCATGTCGTCATTGTTTTCTCTGCTAACAAGTTGCCAGGGTAACTTTGTATTCTTGTTGTCTCATGCACACGACGAGATCTGGGCTTGCAGAGGTTTTTCAAAGCCCCATTATCAATGATATTATTATTAATATAATATAAGTTGCACGATTGGGAGAGAAAAACTAAACTGCATTGAAAAATCTACAACTTTACATTTTAGTAACGAATCTACAAACTGTAAAACCAGACTGTGCAGGAGTTAAACCATTGAATCACAGCAGTACACCCCAGAGAAAAGATCGGCGTCCAAAAAAACATCTTAAAAACTTCAACAGCTGCTTCATCATCACACTGTGAGACGCGGCTCAGCTGCAAATTACCACATAATTGCAGCATAAAGTTGCAGCGTTGCATCAAACTGCTTCATCGAACTGTTGGTGTCGGTTTCAAAGAGCTCTCGTACCCTCTACCGTCAACACCGGCGCCACTGCAGCCTCGCACCGACACTGCAGAGAGAGCCCCTCCCTCCTGTGCTCTCAGCAAAAAGAGTGAAGGTGAGCCAACTGAGAGCAGCTGTGATCGATACTGAGTTAACACTTTGATAGGAATCATGGAGTCTGGAGGGGGGGGGGTTGTAAGATAACCTGCAGGATTCCCAGTTGACAGAAACAATGACAAACCTCAAAATGCATGAAAAAGTTTGAAAAGTTCAAGTTAAAGAGCTAAAGACAGAAACAACTTGACAACAAACCGCCTGTGACGTCACGCACCAGCGCAGAGTTACGTAAGTCCTGTGTCCTGTTTATGTGAAGGTGACCTCGGCCAGCTGGTCAGGTCAGCTGTCTGCCAGTGTAGTGTGTGTGCACTGCCAGATGGGGGGGTGATCGATTCAACAACCCACCACCAATGGAATTCACACACACACACTGAAACACACACACACACACACACACACACACACACACATACTGAAACACACACACACACACTGACACAAGTTGTATCCTGTTGACAAGGCAACCTTAGATAGACAGAATGTACTGGACAGAGAGGCCCATGTGCTAATGTACATACATGACATATATACAGTATGTGTGTGTATGTAAAAATCACACACTGCACCTTTTAGAAACTGGAACAAGTCCATAATTTACACACACACACACACACACACATTGGACATTTATATTTTGTTTATGTTATAATACATGTTATACATCCATGTATCCACAGGATGTTGTTAAGTCATGATAATAATATAGGAGACATGTACAGCAGCATCAGTGGCACGTGGTATGTGTCATATATTACGGTATATTTCTATATGAAAACCCGTCACTTCCTGTTTCCCAAACTTTAACCACACAGACTTATAATACTGTCATTTATTTATTTAAGTGTTGTGTAACTTTCCTGCTTTAACTTCACCTGAATTCAACATTTATAAGCAGACACACACACATACACACACACACACACACACACACAGACGCACAGGGTGATTTGACCTTGCAGGAATGTGGGACGAGGGAAAAAAAAAAAAATGAAGCCTTGTACTGGAATGTCTTTGTCGCTTCCTCCCGTCCAGGCTACAGTACATTCCTCACCTCCCCGATCATCAGCATTAACCTCCACCACCTCCTCCTCCTCCTCCTCCTCCTCCTCCACCTCCACATTCCTGCTGCTCTTCATCCTCTAATCACTCACTCTGCTGAACCTCATGGAGCCTGCGACCTCAACATTAAAAACGCCTCCACTCCCTCATTCCTCACACACAGTTTTATAAAGACATCAGACATCAGCTGCTGGAAACTTTACAACAACACGCGTTAAAGCGTTTTACGGCGCTGGATTCCTGTTTCTGGAATCGTCACCACGGCAACACCGCACAAGCTCCAGGCCAACATTATTTCCATATTTAAAAAATGTGTAAGTCCAACTCCTTTTTTTTTGTATGTGGAGGGTGTGGGGTCATTCTGGCCACTGGGGGGCAGCGGAAACAAACCGTGAGCTCAACACTGACATGTCACTGCAGGAGTTACAGCAGTGGTTTGAGTGAACAGTTTTAATATTTACACTCGGAGCAGACACAGATCAACATTAACATTCATCTACAATGCTGCACTGCGTCGTTGACAACAGTTTTGTGTTGGATATTGAGATTTTCGAGCTTTAAAAAGCACAGAAAACAGCTGGTTACTGCTGGATGTGACTCTGATTAGAGCAGTGAGCGTCAAGTAAAACATTAACGTGAGTTTAAAGTTGTTAAAACTGAAAGTTAAAAGTGCAGAATAAAGTTATAAATCCTCAGTCGCCATTATATGAAATAATCATCAGTGCTTTTTCTATGATAAAACAGCCCAACAACATTTTACCTGCACTGATATGTTCTGACCTCTTTGACCCTGGTGCGTATGTTTCAGCCTGGAACAACTCACTTCACCTGCAGATGCTCCTGTTTTAACTGATCAGTTTTTCAGTTTTTGTTTTTCTGTTTATTCTTATAGTTTTGTTTTGTTTTTTATGTCTTGACATTTTGATTTTATTGAGTTTTTGTCTATAAGCTCAACATTGTTGTTTCTTGTGTCTATGACCTGTCTGCTCTGTACATACAGTCTGGACCTCAGTGCGTTTCTGGCTACACACAGAGTTTGAATGAATGAATGAATGAATGAATATTGATTATCAAAGTTTTTTTTTCAGTGCAGCTCAATGACATTTAAACTGATTCACCTCTTCAAGAATATAAATGTGTCTCAGCTGCTCCAGCTTCAGTTTCTTTAACACTGAGCTGCATTAAAATCCATTAAACCGATGAGGACGAGTGGACAAACACTGACTGACCCCAGATCTGCCCTCGGTCTGTGTGTGTGTGTGTGTGTGTGAACTGACCTTACAGCCGTGACAGTAGTTTTTCTCCATTTTTCCCCGGGGACAGGATGATCTCCCCTGTTGGGATGAGTTGGATCGTCAGCTCCATCATCGTTGCTGTCTTCTCCTCCGTGTTTTGCGTCTTCTTGTCCGTCTGTACTTTCTGTTTCCTTTCCCACTTTGTCAGGAGGTGAAATATCACAGCTCTCTCCTCGGGTCAGTTGGTAAATCCTGGAAATTACCTAAAAAAGAGACCATCCCATGAGATTCCTGGAAAGCAAGAAGACGTGGGGAGTTTTAGTACTGTTTGATAAACAAGCAGGGAAATGACAAACCTTAACTCCCAGGTCGGATTCTCTTACCGCACGAAAGATAAACCAAGGTCCTGATGAAAAGGGTTAAAAAAGCTGTGGAGCTGCGGAGCTGTTACCTGCTGCAGAGCGGAGAGGCTCAGTGAGGCCAGCTTCCCCTTGGCTCGGGCCAGAGGATGTAGCCTCTCTGGTGGAGGGATCATGGGGAGGATATGAAGCTCTGACTGGAGATGGATGTCACATGCAGAGGATATGTGTCTTTTGTCTTCGTGGAGAGCGCGTACGCATGAAAGGAGAAGAGCGTAGGGAGTGGTGAACACAGCGGTGTCATGACTGACAGCATTATATAACAGGCTGATATGCAAAGTCCTGTTTTGATTTTTCTTCATGTTTTTTTTTTTTACACAGAATAAAAATGAAACGACGCGTCAGGGTCGGTGTTTTCATAGTGTGTAAAACAACTGCTTGGGGCCACAGGTTTGTTTTCTTCTGGTCCATAAACAGCACCACGTGTTATTTATGTGTCAATCTGCACTTAACACTAAACTTAACTTATTTGAACTTAACTTAAACTAAACCAGAGGAAAGAAGAAGCTATAATCTATAATTCAGATTATCTGAGAACTGTTTAATTGGAGCTGACCCTCGACTTCAAGGTCAGATGTTACCTCCACATCTGGTACCCCCCCCCCCCCCCCCCCCCCCCCACACACACACACACACACACACACACACACACACACACGCAGAAGTGTAACATCACTGGGCTCATCACACAGGTCGACTATAAAGTGAATTGTATGTGTTGTTTCAGTCTGTTACACACAGGTGAGAACCAGTTAACACAGTTTCCCCTGTTACAGCTCAGGTGTTCAGAGATTTCACAGCCGTTTCCATGGAGATCCCCTGTGAGACCGCTCAGCTCCCGTTAGATCGCTGATGGCTCTGTTGACACGTGTTTTTACATTTTTAACATTGAGCATTCACACACACACACACACACACAGGCTGGGTTGGCCTGAACTGAGTTTCCTCTTAGAACCAGCATCCTGCTTGAGACATTTCCAGTACCCACCCAGTAGATTTAGAGTGTGTGTGTGTGTGTGTGTGTGTGTGTGTGTGTGACCTGTGACCATGTTTGTATGTGTGCATGACGGAACCCACTTGTGCTTCCCTTAGGATATACAAGCAAGAGACACGCGTATGCTTTCTAAAAACAAATACGGGCCTTGTGCTCTCGTAGCGGTGAACTTCCTGTCCTCAGGGACCTCCACCAACCCAGGCCTTGACACACACACACACACACAGCAGAGTGACGGACAGGTGAGGGGGTAAAATGTGACACGGCAGCTGGACATGTCAGTGTTTGTGACAGAGAAACACACACAGCCTCAGTTTGATAGATGGACATGTTTCACGTGTAAGACAATGTCTTTAAGATAGCTTAGCTTAGCTTAGCATAGCGTAGCATACCATAGCTTAGCTTGTTTTGGGCTGATGCTGCCAGATGTGGTTTGTGTGAGACCTGAGATGCAGATGCAAAGTCTGAATGATGAAAACTGGATCGTCTGACCACGTCTGTAGAGGACAGGTTGTCTGAGTGAATATTAGACAGACACACGCCTAGAACTTCAACAAAGGAATGTGTGTGTGTGTGTGTGTGTGTGTGTGTGTGTATGTTGGCCATCACAGGCTGCAGGAGAGAGAGAGAGAGAGAGAAGGGAAGTGCCAGTGACACACATCCTTTGACCTCTGACCCCAGCTGGAGGCACTCCTGACAGCCGGGCATCAACAGGAAACCTGTGGCCTTGGTACACACAGACAGACAGACAGACACACACACACACACTCACACACACTTCAGAGCCGTGGCAGTTCTGCCCACTTCTATTTTAAAACAAACACATAATTTGGATCCGAGCGGCTTCCAAGAGAAGTTCACTGTTTTTTTTCCTACAAAATGAAAGTGAAATGAATCGACTCAGTGACCTGAACCTGATGGTTTACAGTGAAGAGGTTAAACAACAACAACAACAACAGCAACAACAACAACAACAACAACAGCAACAACAACAACAACAACAACTGAACATATAAACTGCTCTTTTCTTTAGCTTTATATTCATATACACAGTTTCAAACATTCAACATTAGCTAGTTTTATTATATAAACAATAATAATAATAATAAAAAAAGACTAAATGATGCTGAACATGTCTCACCAATGAGGAATTTGGACGCTGGACAGAGGACGTTGTTCTGGCTGTAAATCCATGTGTCACAAGACGGTTGTAAAATCGTCATTTGTTTTCCTGCCCATGTCTTCATCATCACCGTCACCATCACCATCATCTATCATTTCTTGTGGAGAAACACTATAAGTCCTTGGTATCGGATGACGGGTCAAAGGTCACAACATTAAAGCAGGTCACTGCTTCTGATGGTCAGGGCCATTGATAGTATTTCTGGGCCCATTGTGTGTAATCGGTTTATTATTGATTTCATCCAGGGCAGCGATGACGGTCGGTGACAGTGACAGACAACAGGAGTGTCATTCTGATTTAATACTTGTGTATGTCTCAAGCCAAACCAAGCCAAGCCAAACCAAACCAAGCCAAACCTAACCAAACCAAACCTAAAGGCTACTGTTGCTCCAGACATGGAGTTACTGTTTGGAAAATAAAACACATTTCATTAACATTTCATGTTTTGTGGCTTTGATTTGATGCCGACGCAGCATTAGTATCAGTATTAGTCAGGGTTATATGGAGAATAACTTAGCCATGGAAAGATTAGGCCCCTGGGGGCCCCTGGGCCCTACTGGGCTGTGGGCCCCTAGAGTTGTTGCCACCTTTCACCTGTCTCCCTGATGCAATGGCTGTGCTGATGTTGAACAGTTGAGTGTGTGTGTGTGTGTGTGTGTGTGTGTGTGTGTGTGTGTGTGTATGTTTCCTCCAAAGGTCTGAGGATGAGTCATGATGAGGTGACAGAGGCAGCCTCTGGAAACACACACACACACACACACAATTTTCAAGGAAACAATCTGAAATGATTTGACTCATGCTACCAGTCAGTGTTTGCATTAGCCTCTGGCTAACTGTAATGGATACACTGAGTGTTATAAATGGTTAGCCTCAGTGGGATTAGCAACATGCTAGGACACAGTATCTCACTGTTAGGGTTTCATAACAGGAGACGGAGCCAGATGGGACAATCACACCTAAAGCACCTATGTGCACACCTGTGCAGTCACATGTGTGATCCCACTTCATACAGTGTGTGTTATTGAACAGAAATTTGCATTTGTGTTTGTTCTATATCCACGTTAAAACAAATATGTCAGTTCACTTCCGAAGACTTCACCTGATCTACAGTGACAGTATCAAAAGTGCACACAGTCCACTGTATTCACATTTAGCCAGGTGTGTGTGTGTGTGTGTGTGTGTGTGAGGATGTCACCTTATCACATGACACTTTATCTGTCTGTGTGTTTTATCAATACAACTCTATGGAAATTACCAGAGGTAAAAATTTAACTAATTTTACAGCCGCCATCTTGATGGAAACGAAGTGTGGACACTGCAGGTTTGTGAACACACACACACACACACACACACACACACACAGACACTAAATAAATGTCTATATACTGGTTTAACACAGTCATCTTTCCTAGAGTCAGTCCTGTTTGTTAGAGAGAGGAGGATTGTGGGAGAATGACGGTGCACTCATCGTGCACAGATCGTCTCTAACACACACATATGGACAAAGGGCACTTGGACACTGCGGGGCGATTTGAAGGGCGTAGGGCAGAACAGAGCGAGCTGTAGTTCACAAGTTCATCCTGCTGCTGTATATTTGTGGTACCGTCCTGTAACCAGATCCCCCCCCCCCCCACCCCCCCTCCTCCTGCACCACGGAGGAGGCTCAGCCCAGACCAGATCAGACCAGGGGCTGAGTAAATCTCACAAGTGTTGCCTGAAAATAACCCCCTCTATTTATAACTGCTGTCTCTGCAGCACGGAGAGGAAGTTCATAATATTTCATTGACGTTTGTTCCCTGGGTCCCACTCCTCCTGCCGCAGCCATCTGAGCTCCGACAACAGAAAACACCGAGGCCGTTTCCAGTTTCCACAGGAAGGCAGAGGAAGCCAGGGGACGCCGATCAGGCTGCAGATGTGGAAGAGGAGGCCGGCCGGCCGCTCGCTTGCTCGCTCGCTCGCTCACTTGCCCTCCACCCCGAGGAGGAGCAGGTTCCTCACATTAACGAGTGGAAACTCAGGCAAAGTCGCAGCACGCTCCAATAGCAGCTTCTGTGGAAATGTGGAAATTATATTTAGGGGGGGATGTGATGTATTTTCACTTTAGCTGGAACTTGCTGCCCTCTGGAGGTTTCATGTTACAAACAGGCTGCTCTGGTGGAGGAGAAACCAGGAGGTGCCATGGTAACCTGACTGTCAACACATCATCTCCAGAGAGAGACGGAGACGGAGAGACAGAGGGTCTGAAAAAATCAGCAGCTTCTTTAAAAACACTGGCTCCTCAGCTACTTTTTTTAATCACAACACCTGTCAGGATACAGATGTGTTTGTTTGAATAAAGTTTGAGTTGAATGTGTTACCTTGGAAGAACAACCGTGGACAGAAGAGTCCCAATCTGAATCCAAACCAGAATCAATGAAAGGCAGCTGTGTTTGAGTGTTTGTGCAAAGAAGAAGAAATAAGAAGAAAACACATCATATGTCAAAAGAAATACAAAATATCACATCAACTAAAGCTAATTATGACAGAATTAAGACAAAAGATGAATTAAGATTAAAGAAAAAAAGATAAATTAAGACTAAATGAGGACAGACAGGGACAATAAGACATGAACGTCTTGCAGAGAGACAGTGTTGTTGTACCTGGATGTCTGGTGCATTTGCTATAAAAGCAAAACAAAGTGTGATTATAGTCATTTCTGAGATGATTAGTTGCTTTTAGTCAAAGCAAGTCTGCAAAATGAGTCTGCTGCGTTCACTGATCTGTCTGTAATCAAGTGGCTCTGTCTGAAAATCCGCCTCCTTGGTGTCAGACTGAAGCAAACCGAGAGACATTCAGAGCAGAAGTGACACATTAATCCTGGTTGTATTGTAAATAATATGAACTAAGTGTGTTGTGTGTTCAGATATTAAAAACAGAGGCCTGGTGTCTGGTAACATTTCACAGATGTCCATAAACACCTCATTACCCAGCGACTCGGTGCTGTCATGTCTGCTCTGGCTGTGTGTTGCAGATTTGACCTGCAGAGGGCGCTACACGAGCTGCTGCACAAACACCACGTCTGAGGGTGAAGTCTGGTTTCCCCTCATGTCTCTGTGTGTGAGCGGAGGCAGGTCGTCTGCTTCTTCCTCCTTGTTTAATGAACTGTGATCCTGCTGGTCTCCCTGGTGTTTTAATTAATCAATAGTCTTGATAACTGTAAATATAAAGATGATCCAATCAGAGGCGTCACTGACACCTGGATTATCTTAATGCAGTGGCACCTGTTCAGGGGGGGGGGGGACACAAAACAGAAGATCTTGTGTTGTGTTCGTGGTACGTAGAGTCGTCAAATGATGAACAACCAGTGAACCGGCAACAAGGTCCTGGGAGCCCAAAGGTCGGAGATGCCCCTGAGGAGTGGCGCCTCGTCTGTGCGGTCCCGTCTCTGAACATCACGCTGAACTTCAGGACGACAAGGACAACATCGAAAACCATAAATGTCAGACTGGTGGTGTCAGCCGGAGCCGAAGGAGACCGTAAACGTGTCGTCAAAAGTCTCACTGTGATGCATTCAATAGCTGCTGGGATATTTTATTTTTACCTGGAACAAACACTGACATCCCCAGAGCGGTGGTGGTATCTGAAAGGTCAGAGAGGTCAAATGATTGAACTTTGTAGATACTGCTATTGATATGAGCTGTTTCTTACCTGCTACACTGAGCAGCAGGCTGACAAGAGAAGGATACAGTCTAAATCATCGATCTAGCACCTGGACAGACCCGTTGACAGCCTACGTCATCAAAAAAGCTGCGCGCGCAGTTTGGTAACGGAAGTAGGCTACCATTTTGCCCCGGCCGCTTTTAACGAGCGAGCAAACATAAGAGCTTTTAACCGTAGATAAGACCGTCAACAGCATCAAAATGTCGGGGTGTTGTGTGTACACACTCTCTCACACACACTCTACACACCAGTGTCCACATGATGCCCACACAATAATGGGACTTACAAGCTTTCATCCGCCACACACACTCATGAATTCACGACACAAAGTCACACACACATCGCTCCTAATCAATAACACGCGCCGCGAGACACCAATAAAAAAAACCTGTGCTTACCTTTCAGATTATTTGTTGAAAGCCGCCCATAAAACACAGACTTGTTCCTGTAGAGCGTTTCTATGTCCTTTAGTTTCGTCCTTTTGTTTTCCTTGTTTTCCTCTTTATTCGCGCCAAAAATTCACTGGTTGCGTCATTGCGTAACCTGACGATTGACGTCTGTCAGTCTTTTTCTTTTACCCATTCTTTTCTTTTCTTTTTTCCTCATATTAAAAGTCTTCCAAAGTAGACAACTTCATAGATAAAACATAGCACAGATACAATGAGACAGACCTATTACACGCAGTTTTTTTCTTTTCTGTTTTTTTTTTTTTTTTTTTTTTTTTTTTGATTGATAGATGATCGAAGTTCAGGATCCAATCGATCATGTACTGGTCCCGACCGGCGAGGTGCAGGATCTTGTTCCGGCGCAAAATAAGCCCTGCTGCTAACTGACTAACTAACTGATTGTTTGGTTCGTGACCAGAAAAAGCTCCAATGCTAACCCTGCTAACCATGCTAGCCCTGACGCTAACCCAGTGTATCTTAGTGGAGACTCTATAAACTGACTCCCCCTCCGGTTCTTGTTGACCCGGGCAGGACGGTCGTTCAGTTAAACGGCCCAGTTGAGTTGTAACTCAACTTAAGATCAACTTTAGTGTCTGTAAACATGCTGTCATTTGTTTTCTCAGGTTTTTTTTTATTGCTTCCTGTACATATACTATTCAGTGCTTGTGCTAATGTCTTCTTAGCTGTCTGTGCTATAAACATGTGTTTGCCTGCTAACCACATGCTGCTAACCATATTGACTCCTGCTAGGAGCTTGTTTTACTATGGTGCAGTTGTTTTGTTAGTGTGCCATTGCTGCTTATGAGCTTTTTACCATGCAAATTCATATATAATTCAAAATACATTACTTTCTTGACTTTTTTGGGTCACCTTTAACATTTGGCCAGAGACAAGTGGATGAAAATTCACCTTATTGTCTAACTCTGGCTCACTTAGTTTTTAATAAATGAACTGATTGTTTGTTGAGCTTTATGTCTTTGCTTTGCTGCATGCTGGATTTGTGTTCAAACATAAATTCAGTCCAGACAGTGGCCTGCATTAAAGGTGAAGGAGTGAGTCGCCCTCTGATTAGCAGGAGATGCTGCTGCTGCTGCTGCAGAGGTTCACCCTGCTGCAGGGAGGAAGTGGCTGTGAGCGGCTGTTGGCCATCTGTCTGACAGGCTCCTCCACTTTCACCTGTGAGTCTATATTTAGTGTGAGCGCCGAGCACAGGCTGTTATTATGGCTGATGTAACAGTAGAAAAGGCGGCAACTGCTGCAGAGGTTACAAGAAACTGAAACTGGGGGAGGCGAAAGGTTAAGGCCTCAGGGTCTGCTCACTCACAGTGAGAGCGCCTGAACGCAGCATGAACACTTGAAGGGGGATTTCACACAAAAACCACGATTGTGACACATTTAAGTCACTAAATCCATGATCTGTGTCATCTGTTTCCAGCTGCGTGGAAACATCCGTGAGAAAGTATTACCAAGATCGCCTGTAAAAGAAAAAAAAAAAAAGGTTGACCTCCACGTATGTCACCGCACGTCTTGCCGCCATTTCCACAGCAGTAGCAGCAGCAGCACAGTGAAGAGCCAAAGGCATCAGCTGCACTGTCACAGGCATTAAGATTGCATTTGTCTCTCAAACGCTATAAATAGAAGATATAAATTTATGATCACACTCACAGTTGCCAACTCAGATTCCAGCAGCAACATCTGCTCTGTGCTGGCGACGCTGTGCTCAGGTCCATCTGGGTTCAGGCTTCAGAAGAAACCACTGCATTGTTCGGATGGTGAAGAAAACACCTGTGCATGAAGGAGGTGGAGGAGGAGGAGGAGGTGGTGGTGGTGGTGGTGTGTTCACCTGCAGTAACTACAACAAGCAGCAGGAGGAGCGGGATTCCCCAGGACAGTTTTATTTCATTCATCATTCACCATGTATGAACAAACAGTTCCATGGATTATATTTGTTCACATGAGACAAGATAAAGCAGCAAAAACATAACTGAACAAAAACAAAACAAAAAAATGCTGTCTTCTAACTAAAAAAGGCAACTGAAACAATAAAAGCACCCAGTCAGTTTGTAATGTTTAATTTAGATTGTTTAATGTTAATTCCATGCTGTGTTTCAGTAAGAACAATACAGATTCCCTGTCTGTGGCTCCAGTCAGATATCCAGTAGTACAAATCAGCTCCAAGTTACACATAATGAAGCAAAACGAGAAGAGGAGAAACAAAAGAAAACGGCAAAAGAAGAAGAAGAAGAAGAAAAGAAAAAACCTCTGAATCTAGAGGAGCTTGGGTGAAAAGCAGGGGGAGGAGAAAAAGAAGCAGAAAAGACGTGTTAACTCATGCAAAGCACCGACTATCTTGTTTTTTTTAGGCTCTGTGTCGAGGAGCGGGGGCCAAATCCAGACTCGTCTTTTACACAAGTGAAGAAATCTCCCAAGTTTTTTTTTTTTTTCTTTGCGTTTTCTTTCTGTATTTTTTTTTTCTCTTTAAATTAAAACCACCAGCTAGCCGTTAAGTCAACCTTCAGAGATTCAGCATGTGTGCACAGTTACAGTATTTCAGCACAAAGTACAGTCCAAGGACAACTACAAAAACATGACAACAGAATCACTATGGTGTAAAAGTTAAGCTCTTCTTTGCCCCACGTGGATATCGCGAATTTTGCCAACTTCCTCTGAAAACCTAAAAGTTAACAAAAAAGGGCACTTGTAGTTTTTTTTTTTCCTCCAAATTGCCCATTAAAAAAAAAAAAAAAAAAAAAAAAAAGGTAAAATGATTCGCATGACATTTCACTAAAAACAGAGATAAAATAAGCTCCCATAACTAATAGTCAACATTATCAGTAATAAAAGTTAATTTCTGTAAATTACATTAAGAAAAAAAATCTCAATACATCCAGCAACTGATACAAATATTGAGGAAAAAGCAAAAACAAAACAAACAAAAATACAATAATGAAAACAAAGATAACATCTCAGAACTGCTTGTACCAGGACCAAAAAAAAAAAACAAACAAAAACAAAACAAAACAAAAAAACAATCCAGGGACTCTTCCAATATCTTTGTCTTTCTAACATTGTATTTCCTGTCTCAATTAAGTGGTATTTACTTGAATGATGTAAGGGCTAATATAAAAATAAAAAAGAAGAGAAAAATAAACCTGTTGGCTCGGCGGCCCTGCTGGGTCACTGGGAGCTGCAGAGGTGAAGGAAAGGAAACGGAGGGAGAGAGGAAGGTGATTCATGGAGAGGGAGGGAGGATTTCGGAGAAGGGGGGAGGATGAGGAGGAGGATGAGGAGGAGGGAGAAGGTGGAGGGGACGAGGAGTGTGAGGAGGTGAGGGGAGGGTCTCAAGTTGTTGGCTGTTGGTGGCATAGTCTCACTGGGCCTCGTCCTCAACGTCTTGCAGTGCCTCTTTGTTCTGTTCTTCACCTGGTGGAGGAAAAAAAAAAACAATAAACACACAGTTAAAACCAATAAAAACACAATAAAAGACAAACCTGTCACTGAGTTTCTACTGTTAACAGTGAGTGAGAGAAGATCAGCTTCGTATTTAAACACCAAAGCCAATGAAGTCAGAGAGTTAACCAGGATTTTTTAGTGTGGAAAGCAGCCGGTTCCCTTTTTTTTTTTTTTTTTTAACAAGAATAAAAGACTGGAATTAAGAAATAAATAAAAAGTCCTGTGTCCAATTCAGCCTTCATTTTGTGTCTTTACCCAGTTTCTATCAGCCGGTGCTTTTTCTGAGGCGCCTTTGTCTTGAAAGGATTTTGTTTTGCTTAATTAATTCCATGAAAACAAAGTCATTAAAAATTCATTTTACTATGGAAACTAACTCTGTAAGGAGCCGTTCTTCTGAGGTTTCTGACCTCATTCTTATAAACCAGTCAGAGAAGGCCACAGTCAGGGGGCGGGACTTCACCGCTGTCAATCAGAACACACTTCCTGTCGACTACTGCCCGCGCATGGAGGCTTTTCAAACTGCTGTTAGCGGCTGGGAGATGTCGCTATGGCTAGCTCCTTTAGCGTTAGCATTAGTCAGCGGAAACAACAAAAGGTTGTGAGCTGAGGAGTGGTGGGCGGAGCTTAGTAGAGCAGGGAGGGGGAGGGGCATGAGGAGGGGGAGTGGTTTTCCATCAAGTCTTTTACTAGCGTTAGCTTGAGTTAAAGAAGCTGCGTGTTGTAGCTTTAGACGCACTTACAGAGCGAGAGTGCATACTCGTTTAATGGAGCTGCATTATAAACACACAGATTATATTATGGGATGTTGCTTCTGGTGCATTAATGTGTGAGTCGCCTTTAGCTATTTATACAAACGTCTTTTTTTTAAATCAGAAATAAGACTGGAGCTTGAGATGAGAACGAACAAAGCAGCTGCAGGTGGACGAGGCTTCTGAGAAAAATCGCACTGGATTTAAAAATATATATAAAATATTCTTACATCATGTTCATTTTTCTCCTGTTTTAGCTTTAGGGAATCAGATACAGCCGAAAACATGACAGGGTTTTACCATATGATCTGTGAAACAGTGACCAGTGCCCAGGCTGTGGGATAAAAGAATATAACAATCACAATATTTGCTTTTTAAATTTAAAGTAGAAGCAGATTTGAAGTGTAGAAGTAGAAGAAAACACTTGTGTTAAGTGCAAGGACTTAATAACTGTACCCATGAGCAGAAGGTACTTTCCACAACATTCAGTTTTTTCTTTTTAGCCTCGAATCCAGATGAAAAAATTACTTTCAATTGAGCTGAATCTGATTTGTTTTTGTTCTTTTTTTTATTAATTTGTGGTGAAAATCTGTTTGTCAATCAAACCACATGCTGAACCTCAGTGAACCGTGGCATCAAACCCACTCATTCAACTTCAGTGATTAGAGACCAGACAGTGTGAATACTGAAGAGATCAAAAAGTGGAGGATCAAAAAAAAAAAAAAAAAGAAAGAAAGAGAGAGCAGGTCACATAGTTCAATACAGCTACGTTTGTTTTCCATCACTGTGTTGAAATAGTCGAGTTCAGAGTGCAAACAGTCCGACATGCCGAGGACACAATGATCTGAAGCTCTGGCTCCTGACAGACGTACGTTCGGCTTCAACAGGCAGTGAAAACTAAAGTGAAACCGTCTGAACTCAACCACGTCTGTTTCCAGCCGACGGCTCGTTACCAAAGTGTTAATAAGGATCCCAGTGAACGAGTCAGTGAGTGAGTGAGTGAGTGGATTGAATTATTAAACCATGAGTGAGTTAGTGTGAGAGGAAACAGAAGGAGGCCACACACACACACACACAGCAACAGTGGGTGAGCAACACTTACAAAGTACAGTTAACATGGGAAATGAACAGTCAGGTTTGTTTCCTTTAGGACTCTACAGCAGAGGGAACGAGAGAGAGACAAGAGAGATGATGAGTCACTGGGAAATAAAAAGGTGTCGGTGTCGGACTCTCTGCGCCACAGCAAACGCAAAACCACTGGACTGAATGGAGGAAGAGAGAGAATGAATGATTCACTGTCTGTATATCACTGTAAGGTTTCTAACCTGCGATCTGACGGACACCGGTTCTTCTTCATCGAGTTTCTAAACCTGGTTTAAACTGAAATAATTCTGCGACAACAAACTAGTTTAAAACTGAGAAAGATTGACTTTAAACTTCTATTTAAGCTTCTGTTGCACCAGCTGTGATCCAGGTTTAACTTTACATCACCAGGCGTTTGAGACTCAAGTTCCTCAAAGGAAACTGAGAGAAAGACTCAATTCACTTGAGTTTTCTGAGGAGGATCATTTTTTGTCAGAGGAAGGTTAAACACTGTGACCAAGATCTTCTCCAAAAAGGAAAAATAAAATGGTTGAAGTATTTTTTTTGAGAGCAGCAGCAGTTAATGGCACCCTGTCACCACTCTTGATTCCTTCAGTTTCAGTAAATTGGCTTTACTGGACCAGGTTATTTTTAAATGGTGCCGTGGATCCCGTCTTCAATCTTGAACCTGGATTACCTAAATTTAAACCTGGTTTTATTTAACTCTGATTAAAGCTAATCTTGGAATAAATTAAACCTTTTAGCTTTAATCCGCTCGTAGTGTCCACACAAGCTGCAGCTCGTAGTCGTGACTGTTTATAAAGCAGATCGTCTCCAGCAGGTTTTACTCAGCCAGAGCTGAATGTTTACTCTGTGAGTTTTAGAGAAGAGAAACTGGACTTTTTCTACTGTTTTTTATGTGTATATTTATAAACAGGAGCTAAATTTCTCTGTAAAAATACTTCTCTTCAGAGCGGCCAGAAATAAACAGAAGAACACCTGCATCACTTCACCTTCAGTTAGAAAAACATCGTCTATCTGTAGTTTTTTGTATCATCCTCCGAACGTTCAGCCCTCGACTCACACGCTGCAGGGTGGAAAAGCAGGTGAAGTTTGTTAGGTGGAGTGATTATGAATGTCGGCTCCAGACGGCTGCTCTCAGATCAGCCACATGTAGACAGACAGGATTCTGCACTTTGTACCTGGACATGCACACTGTGAGCAGCATGATACACGTCCTGGAAGCTTCAGCTCATGTTCAACTTTTTTTTCCAACTCGTTTAATTTATTCATGACTTCATTTTTGGATGAGTGATCTTTCTCTGTCCGGTGGAAAATGTACTCATCCTATATGTGAGAAAACACTTCTTCAGTTGGGTCACTGTGGATGAACAGTGGACGCTCTCACAGCTTCAGCTTTATTTATCTCTGACATATGCAGAGCCAAGACAAACAAAGCAAACAACTTGTTTAACTTGGCCGCTTTCTTTTCTCCTAACAATTACTTCAGACTTTTAACCAGTTGCACCAGTTGCACTGGGACCCAGGCGGTGCTCACACAGAACGGCTTGATTTCCATTAAGACGATTGTTGTGGTTATTCAGTGATGAAATGTGATTAAAGCTAATATAAAGAGCACAAAATGGTAAACTGCTCATGTCCATCAGGCTGCTCACAGTTCAGACAGATGTTAAAAACATGGTGTAAAAGGTTTAAGGTGGGTCACAGGAGATGAGTGAGGTGTGGGTTAATTCGTCACTCAGCGTCTAGTCCTGGAAAAAGAGCTTCATCAGAGACACGATACGCTGCCGGTGGATCTATATATAAATGTAAATACAACAACATCTAACATGACCAGGCACCATGGTGTGAGCCTCTTACCTTCTCCCTGCATATCTGAAGTCCATAGTGTCAGGTTGTCACGTAACAACTGCATGATAAGTGTGGAGTCCTTGTAGCTTTCTTCACTCAGTGTGTCCAGTTCTGCGATGGCGTCGTCGAATGCAGCCTTCGCCAACCTGAGGAGAACACGTTACACACTTAAAACACGGAGCTTCACATCGGAGCCAATAAGATATGAACATAAACTCCACATAATACAACAGTGTACATGACTGTGTGTAGTTTAACTGCAGGAGGCTTATGTTATAGGTGATCAGAATAAAAATGTGTCAGCGTTAGATGATCGAGGTGGAAGGTAATACTATTGATTTATTATATATTATTTCACCACATTTCATTCTCTAAATGTTTCTTTTAATAAATAACTAACTTAGCTGTGACTTCATAACACAATAAACATGAAAAGCAGAGTTTGTTGTTTAAATAAAAGTTTTCGAGTTTCAACCTCAACAGTCAGAACAGAAGACAACACTGTCTGCTTATGAATGGCAACTGAGGAGGATGAGTGAAGGTAGACTGAAAACAGCAGGCAGGAGATGCTTCCTCGGTTGTTTGTTGTCAGGCCTCCTACACACTGGCTCTATTCTAAACTTCCTGTGACCTCTTTTTAACATTACTCTGCCTCGACGCTGTTTTCTGAGAGTGAAGACAAACACTGCAGACAGTGTTACGGAGGAGACAGCGACCTGCAGGCACGGTCAGGCGAGTTGAGGATCTCGTAGTAGAAGACGGAGAAGTTGAGGGCGAGGCCGAGGCGGATGGGGTGCGTGGGAGGCAGCTCCGACATGGCTAGATCGGTGGCGGTTTTGTAGGCCACCAAGCTGTTCTCTGCTGCCTCCTTTCTGTCGTTTCCAGTGGCAAACTCTGCCAGATACCTGTGGTAGTCGCCCTTCCTGGAATTTGGGGGAGAAAAAACATGGACGTCTTCCTGTCAGGTGTCCCACTCGTGAACCTTTCCTTCGACAGAAATTTATTTCTTCATGTTTCATGCACGGCCCCCCCAAAAAAAAAACTCCCTCAATGCATCCATTTATTCATCAATTAATTAGCATTCACACCACAAAGCTCTTACATTTTGTTGTAGAAGACCTTGGACTCTCCCATGACAGCAGAGGGGAGTAGGTGCCTTTCCAGTGCATCCAGAATATCACCACAGATTGACTTCAGCTCCTTCTCAACCTGACACCAAAACAAAAACAAGAAGCCGGTTATTATTCAATCAGTGAAAACACATCACTTCCTTTTCTTTATGCTCCTGTGTGTGGGTCCCAGTGATGTGAACTTTTGCAATCTGCTCACCGGGTGCTGCAGTGGTGAAAAAGATGTGTGTGTGTGTGTGTGTGTGTCCCGAGGGAGTGAGAGAACTACTAACGAAATGAAGGTGCAACAGTGGGATAACCCATCTCTGAATCCCATTAGGCCCCTGACTGCAGTCCAACGGCCTCTCCCATCTCTCTGACACACTCTGGCCTCTCCCAGAATAATAGCCAGCTCTTATTTCCCCTTCATAAAAGCAAGAGAGCGTGCAGCACTTGCCAACTATGACTCAGATGCAGTCTGTCCAGTAGGTGCTCATAATGTAATGTGTATTGTTAATGTGAGAGAAGTGATTTCACATTAGCGGCTGCAATTTTGAGATGCTTTTTCAAAGCAGAAACGTATCTGGGACGACGGGACACGGCGAGTCCGTCTAAGTGCTCCTGACAGACGACACTCTCTAAAACACAAATGCTGAGCTTGGTTTGCTGTCGACGTACCGTTTGCCTGTATTCCCGGATCATCTTCAGTTTCTCCTCTCCACCCTTGTTCTCTTCCCTCTGTTCGATACTGCTGATTATCCTCCAGGAGGCTCTCCGAGCTCCGATCACATTCTTGTAGGCCACTGATAGTAGGTTCCTCTCCTCCACTGTGAGCTCTACGTTCATGCCCGCGACGTTCTTCATAGAAACCACCATCTCTGTTAAGAAAACACACACACACAACACTCATGTTATGTTTTTCTTACTACCCTTGGATCTTGCTGCCAAATCTCTGATTACATTAGCAGACTGAGTGACGTGTTTAAAAGTGTGAGAGATACCATGACTGACATATTTATACTAGCGCCAAATCCATTATCATAATCCAGCATCAGGCTTTCAAAATGGTTAATAAAAAGTCAGGCATATAATCACAAACAGCTCGACAATTAAATCAGCCTCACAAATCCATGAGTTGTTTGTTTGTTTTTTTTTACCTTCTTTGGTTGGGAAAATATGAATGAAGCATTCAGCCGTCCCGGATGGTAATTTGTGGTTTGTCTAATATGCAAATCATTAAACCGTGACATGACACAGTGTACTGAGCACAGCACACACACACACACACACACATTTCCAGTGCCAAACCTGTTCACCTCTGCACCAATCCAGAAAACACACCCTACAGTGATGAATTTCTCAGGGTTAGATCTGCTGGATCTGTTTGCCTCTATGAATGATAGCTGGATGAGTTTTCTTTTGTTTCCCAACCTTTTTTTTTCCTTTTTAATTAAATACTAAACCACAGCAGTTTGTAGGTTAGAAGGTCAAAACGTGCACAGTGGATTTTCCTGAGAATGTGTGAATATAATCTATGAAGCTATTATATATATATATAAATATAAATATATATATAAATACATCAAATATATGTTAACATTTAGTAACCTGCTGCAGAAGAATATACATATGAATACGACCAGATCCCTGCAAGGATAGCATTTAGAAGGGCCAACTATAAATCACCCTGTAAATACACCCGGGCCAAATCCCGTGAATGAGTCATGGCACATTCACTTAACGTTTCTGGGCAACGTATGACCGGTGGCAAAGGCAGCCGTCTAAAAACAGCCTGTACAAGGCCTGTAATGGTATGACAGTCTGACAGGAGCGTAGCAGAGAGGGAGAGGAAGAGGGAGTCATTTTCGCCAATCGATCCGTACAGCCTGTTTTCAGAGGGGGAACACCCCACCAAGTGAACAGCTGCCCTCCCACTCCCACTCACTGCTAACACACCGCAAGCTTTTAACTGAGCTAACCTTTGCAATACAGCTAACACATCGCTAATTTTACAATGAACTGGAAATAATAACAGAATAATGTCAAATAAAAAAAAAAAAAAGTGTTGATACTGAAGTTAAACAGATGGGAACATGTCACTGGGTGGTGCTGAGAGGGAGGGGGGGGGGGGCGACGAACCAGAAGCTCAAGTGTTAAGCTACAGAGCTAGCATGGTGCAGGGGAGGCAACTAACTGACAGCTCACGCTCCAGTAATCCGCCATTTTGTTGTAGCCCCCCTCGCTAACGTTAGCCACTGTCACTCACATCCGCACATTAGCCCTAAAATAGAGACCCCCAGGCCGCGGCTGGGGTTTAAATATCACAGTAGTCTATCACAGAAAGGAGCTCCCTGCCATGACAATTTAATAGCAACGTGAATGACAGCGGCGGCGGTGGCCGGGTTAGCCCTCTTGTTAGCCGCGGCTAGCACTACCCAGCAGAACGCCGCTCCGTTAACATGAGCTAGCTAGCGGTGCGAGAGAGAGAAAAAAAATCCCAGCGGCGAACATGTCCCACTCCGAGCCAGCCCTCAAAGTGTGACTTACCGTCATATCGCTCTGCCTGCTCGGCAAGTTTTGCCTGGTAAACTAGGTCCTCTCGCTCTCCCATTGTGTATCGAGATGCGGGGTTTGAGTCGCGCACTAATCAAACTAACGAGTGTTTAGTGAAAAACACGGTGGCGTGCCAGGTCTGTCGGCGGTTCCTAGAAACCAACTGGGTCGATGAGTGTGGTGTTCCGCCCCACCGGCAGCGCTGCGCTGGGATGGAGTAAAGATGGCGACCGGTCTCATCCGGGTACCGCACATACGCACATGGATCACCAGCTCCGATACGCCCTTCACTCATTTTTTATTTTTTATGTCCAGAGACAGCAGTAAGCACAATTTATAATACATTATTTAAACACTAAATAATCACTAAATCCACCGTGTTGACTTTTGCGTAATTAACATTATTATCATCATATATATTTTCACTGTATTATCATCTCAACTGATGACGACCCCAGACCATAGCAACAGCAGGTCTGGCTTGTCCAATGAATAAACAAATAATAAAATGATAAATAAATAAAAAAAAACTAAAATAATAAATTAATAAACAAATAAAATTAACTGACCATTGTGTCAGATACACAGAAAAAAATCCCTCTGTAGCCCACGTATTTGTGACTTTATTTTACACAAGTCACGTGACCATACTGGAAAATAACAGCAATGTGTCTTAATAGTGCACATTTATATGGCTAATTAATAAAAAGTGATTATTGGCAGATGACGCTGTATATATTGAGGTATGGTAATGTGACATCTCCATATGTCAGAATCTTTTTAAATACAATCTATAATAATAAACGCCCAAATAACAGACAATAAATCACCACCTGCTGCTAAACTACATTCAATTAAATACTCTCTATATTTGGAGGTGTACTATAATCAATAACTGATACGTTCCAAATTTCTCCAATTTAAAAATAAATAAATAAAACAGTAATCCATTTATATTAGGGATGTGTTTAGTAAAAGCTAAAGAGATGTGAGAAAATGATATATTAGAACAGATTGTGTTTTCATTTGTAAGGATGTGTAATTTGTTTTGCATGCATCCCCTCTGTACACTGACACTACAGTTACCCAACTTCATATGGCGTTACTAAAAATATCTCAGGGCTCGAATGAATGGCAATGATTTCTGTAGCTAGGCAACTGCCATGTACAGCCATGAATGAAAACCATGAATGTTTTTGGTCATGAATGGTCCAGAATTTAAATATATACCTTAGGACTACTTGACCATATTCGTCATGAGTGGAAGCTGTTATGACGAGGGAGTCCTGACTCAGCAGCAGAAATGAATCATGAGTCATAAAAAAACAAACAAACAAACACCTAACACATCAAACAGATCATTTGTCATGGGTTTGACTTTATTTACTAGTATATTAACACATTACATGCTACAGAAAATAAAAAGGTAATTTCAATTGTCTTGAAAGAATATAGTGTTATAATAAAATGGCACATTTTTGATATTAACACAATTTCCACTGGCATTTTGACACCCTTTCCTTTTATTTTGAAAGGAAACGAATGACTTCATGCAGGGCTACTAAAAAAATACTTCTTGGTGGTTTTCATTGGCAACACAATTTATAAAGATAATGATTCATGTAAGCTAAGCACTTGCCGTGTGCAGTGTGAGTGACAGAGAAGATTGATTTGATCACAACTACACAGATTTTTTAAAAACAAAAACAAAAATCGGACTGTGTCAACGACGGGCAGTAAACACAAATGTTCATTTTTCCTAGACCGGATTTTTTTTTTTTTTTCCTCTTTTCTTCCAAGAAGTCAGCCAAATGTTTTTAAACAATAAATCTTTTTAACAACGGGGTGGGGGGGCGGTTGGAGAGTGGCCAACTTGAAAATAAAAACGTGAAAGCAGGGCAGAGCTTGTCAGGCAGGAGTTATAAAAAGGTCAGGGAAACTTAATGTGTGGGAGCAATCAGAGATAATTGAAAACCATAAACAGGAGAAACATACATCAATGCAGACTCAGTGTAAAAGCAGATAAGTGCGTTGTGTTTAAAAAAAAAAAAAATGAAATTTCATCTCCTTTAATCTCATAAGCTCTGGCAAAAGAATAATATGCTTTCCGGAAGGATCCTGTTTCTTTTTTCTAAAATGTTGCTGCCACAGCGCCACCTACAGGCGACACGGCGAGGCCGGCTGCACATAACTTTGTACCACGGTGACATCTGAGAGGATGCCTTCGCCCTGGAAGAGACAGCGAGTTCCCATGGATCAAATTCAAAGTGGACCAGGTTCACCCCGGGGCAAAAAAAAAAAGAAGAAGAAGAAGAAGAAGGCGAAGAAGGTCTGAGCTATAAATCCAGGCTGCTTCAATACGACGGGTCTGCTTCACGATAAAACACATGGGTGATGATTGTCAGGTGTCAACAAGTTGATTGATTCAATCTCAACAGAAAATGACTGTTCAGGATGTTTTGTTTTTGTTTTACCACAGCTATATTTGCCTGATGTGTGGGAATAAAACAGCAAAAGAAATAAGAATAGTCCACGTTGGCGTGTGCATTGTAAATGGACAGGGCTTTAAATAAACAAAGGGCAGAGGATTAAGTGAGGAAGCACAAAAAAAGAAAAGAAGGCAGGTCGACGAGCCCCGTGATTAAAAAAAAAAAAGAACAACATAGTGCAAGGTGGCAGCAAGATCATTTCATAGATTTAAAAACAAAGGGCAGGTACCAAAAGAAAAACACCACTTTTATCTTGGACACATTTGACGAGATCTGAACACAGAGCAGACGTGTTGGTTTCTTCTCTAAAGGTATTATACTCAGTGAGCTGAAGGAGGAGCACTAACAATGAGATAAAGACGCTACGAACTAACATGGTGGACAGCCTACATTCACTCCGTTCAACTTCATTCATGTACATCAGACGCTGAATTTATTAAAAACACGTGGTATTGTGACGGCTTGTGGAGGGGGGTGGGGGTGGGGGGGCACCTGGCAGCAAACCCCCTCCCTCCTTCCTTCCTTCTAAAGTCAGTTTATCCTTTTCTGCACCAACAACCCACTGCTCCCTCCTGACATGCAGCGGTAAGAAGTGAACACCCCCTCCCTCCTCCCTCCCCCCTCATAACCAAGACAAACCCAGCTATGAAGAAAAAAAACTACAAAGATAAACAAACAGAAAAAAATATTAGCATGTAATGATAATCACATAGTACATCATTTCATAACAATATGTTCTTTTTTCCTTTCTTACAAAAGACTACTTGGTTGGTGGTACTTGGTCGTAGGTGATGGGTGGATGATGATGATGATGATGATGATGAGGAGGATGTGTGTGTGTGTGTGGGGGGTGGGGGGGTGAGCCAAGGTGTGTGTTCAACTGTAGTGTTGCCTTCATCTCCACCTCAACAACAGGAGTTTCTCAGGTTTCTCTGCTCTACGGCTATGACTACAGGAAGTCGCTACTAGCTGCTGGTCTCCACTCAGTTTGTGTCGCCTCCGTTTGATATTTGGTGTGGAGGTGGAGGGGGGATGGGGGGGTGGTGGGGTGGCGGAGGGGGTGGACTGGTCCTTGACCTGCTCCTTCAGATTCTGTACATCTCCAGCTTCGTTTTGAGTTTGTGTTTCAATCCTCACGTTCGTCCTCCCCCCAGTGCAGGAAGTTTGAAGTCTCGCTGCTCTTGTCCCTTACAGTCTTAAAAAAAAAAAAAAAAAAACAACAACAACAACAACAACAACAACAACAATGCTGCATTCATGTCTCATAAAAAAAACAAAAGTAGATGCATACTTTCATACTTTAAAAAAATCCCCCTTCCTCTCATCTTTGGAAGGCTTCAGGACACAAGTTTTAGGTGTAGTAAAGCGCCTACAAATTCCTTCAACATTAGTCACGACCCCTGATTTCTGTCATTTCCTGAACGAAGGTACCAGTCTGGAAAAATCCAAAAAAAAAAAGAGCTGTCACGGCTGGTTAGAGAGAATAATTGTGCTCAAAGTCATCACTCACTACGAGCATGCACTGCAAGAGTGAAACAACAAGCAGGTTTGTGGGCAATGTGTTAATTTACTGTCTTGAAGCAGCTGATTAGCTTAGCTTATATTAGCTTAGCTTAGCTTAGCATAAAGACTGGAGTGGAGGGAAACAGCTAGCCAGGCTCTGCCCTAACTTCAACCACTGTTTCAACAGCTCAATTTCTGACATGTGATTATGAGTCTGAGCAAGTGACTTCCTGGAGCATCCGCTGGTTGCCAGGCAACAGGTGAGGTCAGAGCCAAGTCAGATCCATGAACCAGTAAGAATTTGTATAAATAACACTTTGGGTTGTTTTATGTGGATTAAACAAACAATCTGTGTCTGTGTTGGTTAGTCACTTCCTCCAGCTTCTTTATGACTTTATGCTAAGCTAAGCTAAATTAACCAGCCCTGGATGGTATCGTTGTGTTTACTGTGCAGACAGGAGCCTGTTATTGATCCTCAAGCTAATGTTGGAAAGACAGCGAATGAGCACATTTTGCTAAAGTGTGAACAGTTTGTTAAAAAAAAATCAATCAAATCAAATCGACAGTGGTGTGAGGAACAGCTTCAACAAGACAAGACACGCGAAAACTGGGTTGTTTACTCTTCATCCGTGCTTCTGTATTCCCATCCGACATGAATGCAGCATGAGTGATCCTACAGCGCCGTAAACATGGTGATGGATGAGGATGAAAAATGACACAGTGCTGCTGCTGCTGCTGCTGCTGCTGCTGAGCTGAGTTTATCTACTGGCTCCGACACAGGAAGAGGAAGTGGCTGAACTCTGCGGCGAGGAGTCTCCTGAGGAGCGAGTGTTGATAAGATGTCCACGTCAGGGGACATGACGGGAGAAGCTGGGTGTGGGGGTGAGGAGCAGGAGGAGGTGGAGGAGGATCTAAAGGGTGTTGCCTCAGAACAGGAGACGTTTAGTTTATCTTCTGTTTCCACTGTAGAGTATAGGAGCCATGTTGAAGTGTGTCAGCAGTCAGGAGCAGGTAGTGGAGGACGGCAGGCGTGATTATTACTCAGAGGGGAGGAGGGAGACATGGGGAGGGGGGGGGGGGGGGTGCATTACAGGGGTCCAACGAGGGTCTGTTTGTTTTTGTTCTCAGTGATTCTCTGAAAATGTACTTGGTGCAGGTAAAAGCTGGAGCAGACGTGAGGGAGGAGGAGGAGGAGAGAGGAGGGAGGTGGTGTGTGGGAACTGGAAGGAGAAGGGGGAGGAGGGAGGAGGGAGGGACGAGGAGGAAGGGTCTAATACTAATGTCCAGGTCGCGGCCCAGCGGTCCGCTCTCAGCTGAGCTCGTCCTCGGCATTGTGCTGGTCCAGCAGTTTGACATGTGTGAAGGGAAAGTGGCCACGTTTGCCTTTACACTCGCCCTCCCACTGGCCGTTCACGTTTATTTTGGTCACCTTCACCATGTCGCCCACCTGAGGGGGGAGGGGAGACAGACAGAGGGTGAGAGAGTGCAGATATATACACACACACACAACACAATCAGAGGTCATTTACAAGCTGATAATCCACCAGTCTGCTGTCGTCGGGCAGAACTGGAAGGATTGATCAATTAATACATCGACAGGAAAATAATCAGGAGGTTATCGGTTCAGAAGAAATGATGTGGAAGAAGCACAAACATAAACTGATATGATGTGAAATGATAAATAGATTTTTAAATGACTGGGTGAGTGATTTTGATCTGGGACGTCTCTGGGCTCCGGCCTGTTCACCACAGGAAATGAGGCCCTTGAAGGCATCATCACCTCGACTGTTGGAAATCTGCTCCATAGGCTTTTCTCTGTATTTGATATGAAACTGAACTTTATTGAAAAAAAAAATATATATATATATTGATAACACATTATCTGATGGTGTGAAAACGATCATGAGGTATGATGACAGGAGACGGAGGAGGGAGGAGGAGGATGAAGAGGAGTGGCTGCTCTTGTGTCACTGAGGCCGAGCAAACAAGACCCAGCAGTCGGGTCCAAAGTCCAGACGTGTGTGTGGGAGACGCCTCCTGAGCACCGAGGGGTTAAAACTGACAACAGCTCATATCACCTGTTACCACCTGTGACAATCACCTCATGTTCAATCTGTAACCACACACACACACTGTGTCCTGGATATGAGACGAGAGCTTTAATTATGACCCCCCCCCCCGGCTGCACTGTGCTCACTGTGCTCTAATATATTACATAAAACAATCAAGACGTGCGACAGATGAATGGCTGCGTTTCCTCCACTGGTTTCCTGTTTTCCAGCTTAGACATAATTCAGAGCCGTAAACTGTTTGGCGTCGCGTGTGCAGCTGCGACCGACACTTATTTCTGCTGTCGACTCTTTCTAAACATCAGTTTGTTTGTTGTTTGTTCGTCTGAGAGCAAACAAGATCCGGCAGAGTCAGAAAACTGTGGCTCGAAGAGGAAATCTGCAAGAACTTAAACTCACTCGGGTCGACGGTACATTGACTTTCAAATGAGCCAGTGACGTCCAGAATCATGTGATGAGAAGAAGGACGAGGTCTGAGGAATAGGGACAGAGGATGATCCGAGAGCATCACTGCGTGTGTTTGTATGAATTGATGTAAATCCTTCAGGTGCATCTCATCAATTAGAGCATCGTGGATCATCAGCAGTCGTCTCTTTCCTTCAGGGTCCAAAGGCAGGTGTTGCAGTTACATCCATCACATCGTTCTGCAGAAAACCTACGTGCTGCCTTTTCTCGTCCGTGTGTCATGAATCTGTGAGTTTACACTCACTGTGTGAATTGAACTGCTGAAATAAATGAACTTTTCTGTGATGTTCTAGTTAATGAGATGCACCTGTATGGTATTAACATGCACCGATACTGGATATCGACACAGATATTGACTGAACAGCCTGATCAGATAACAGGGCCGATCTCTTCACTTCAGCTCTATGTTTGAGACACATGCTACATCTGATGCCTTCACTGTCCTCCACATGGTGTGGTGTATAGTTTATTGACTCAACAGTGGTGTCAGATCGGTACTGGATCAGCACCGGGACTGAAAAAGCCGGATAATAACGGTAATGTTACTGAGTAAACTTATCTACCGGGAAGCCATAAAATGCATGATGGAGTCAAATCTGATAACGAACTCCACTGATGGAGCTGGAAACAAAACAGAGTGGAGTTAGATGTGACGTGTTTTAACTAGAACATATCTACAGTACTTTACACCGACATGAGACAGAGGCGGTCGTTCCAGCTCTGATCACGTGTGATGCAAACGGCGACACAACTGCAGGACGCTGCATTAACTCGACATGACTCTGCCTCACTGCTGCTGCTGCTGCTGCTGCTGCTGCTGCTTGTGGGTTTCATTAATTAGAGCTGCTGGGCGCTGTTGTTGTTGTTTGTTTGTGTGTTATGTGGGTCACACTGTTGCGTTAGGACACAGTCTTAGTGTTTCCACACACACACACAGAGGAGGCGGACCCAGAGTAAGAGCGAGCTGAGGATTAGTAATGGATCAGGGTTTAATGCAGCAGGTAACGATGCATTAAAAAAGCGTCCAGGTCGACTCAGGACGTCCTGGAGTAGCTGAGGCGTCTCCACAGCGAACACTATTTAAACCCTCTCATCATTATGTAACACGCCGCCACATCCATTTGACACACACACACACACACACACACACACCGGCGTCCACAGCTGTTTGTTGATGTACTGGGTCACAACTGACTCCCTAAATACAGTGTGCAGGATGGGACAAAATACAGCGCGCGCCATGATGCAACCCAGACACAAGATACGGCCTTGAAATGAAAAATCACCACAGAGTTGATCCAGCACAGTTTCTACAACAGATGAAAGAGTTTCACCATCGTCGTGTCTTCAAGTCTCGGGCTGGAAAAGATTCAACTGATAATTAATGTGATGTCGAATATTAATATAAACTCTGCAGGATCTGAAGCTGTAACCTTCAACCTGCCTTTATAAATAAATCCAACGACTGACTCTCAGCTGCAGCTATAATTTATTCCAATGAGGGATTGAGTAAGATTGGCTGAGTGTTAGTGATCTCACTGTCTTCATCTGGAGCTAAAAGCTTCACCGACTGGACACGGAGTTTAAATTTCATTTCATAATGGCCTGTGACCTCTGGCACCAGTTCATCCTGCTGAAGGTTACGCGCCTGAGAATTTAGAAAAGACGTTATAGAATAAATAAGGGAATCAGGGGAATCAACACACGCACACATGGTTGTAGGTGAGTTTCGGCCTCTGGAGATAAGGAGAGACCTTCACAATCGGTGGTTTTTTTATGAAGACGACACAACAAGGAAACTCAAGCTAATTATTAACTGTCCGGTTCCACCTTGCTGAGTCACCGCTGGCCGACTGGAGCGGAGACACAAGGCCGCCTCACGTCGCTTAGGTCAAAGCCACAGACGTTGTCTACCACAGCTGGGAGTGGTAGAAACCAACTCATACAAAAAAAATAATAATACGACAGAGCCTCGTGTGTAAGTTCAAACAGCGGCCGAGCAGAGGGATGGGATCTGTGTTGGTATCTGTAGCAGCAGAGTCCAGCAGGGGCAGGAGAAACAAGCGCTCACACACTGACCGGCCTTGTGTCCCAGTCCCACTCCTGGCTCAGCTGGACTTCTGGCTTCACAGAGACTAAAGGAAATGGTCCTGTTCCCAAACACAAACTATTTCCTTCCCCCAACGACCTGCTCCGTGGGAGCACTGCTCTTGCTTCCGGACAGTGTAACAGCCCAGCTACCGTTAGCAGGGGAGCAGGGGAGCAGGGTTTAACGGCAGCTTTCATGTTTTGGGGGTCCCGTCTCGTTTTTGACTATTGGGTTCAAATCTGAGGGGAAGATTTAAGAGCTGTGAACTCAGATGCAAAAAAAAAAAAAAAGCTGAAGCCATAATAAACATTATGGATAGACTTTACAAAAGGTCGACCTGTGCGGTCACTGTGCTGATCTCCGTGGAGGAGATGTTAAATATCCAGATTATTTGGAAAACGTACTCAAGGAGGAGGCTGAGCACTTTCTGACCTTGATTCCCGCTCCACAAACACAGAGGAAGAAATAATCAAAAGCACAATAGGAAAGAAAGCCAAAGAATGTGGGCTCAGACTTGATAAGCTCGCAGGGCAGGTCCTACATCCTTCTTTGTAAAATGTCTCCTTTCCTCCAGCACATGCTAGAGGAGGAGGAGGAGGATGCATGGAGTCAAGGGGGAAACACCACACACGTCCATATTTACCTCTAAGGCCAGGGCGGTCTTGTCGTAGGCGTTGGGCACCCTCTTCTGTATGGCCCTGGCATAGACAGGTCCGTTCTGGAGGTTTGGGAGAGGGGTGGGCTGGGCGTACTGGCTGGGGTCTCCCAGGAGCGGAGCGCCGGGCTGAGCTGCAGAGCCGTCAGAGTTCCCCAGCATCCCCATGCCTCCCGGTGGGCCCCCAGGGACTCCGGGCCCCGCCGCCACCGAACTGGGAGACGAGGGTCGGTACTTCTCCACGTACGGCACCGGGATCATCCCGGCCCGGCCCTCAGAGTTCTGGGCGTTCCACCACTGCTCCTCCGGCTTCTCCAGAACCCGGAGAATGTCGCCCTTCCTGAACGGGAGGTCCTCTTCGTCATTGCCGGGGAAATCAAAGAGCGCTCGGACATACTCATCCTCCAGGCGTGGTGGTGGGGCTCCACCGGGGCCGACGCTGATGAAGGAGGTGTGTTTGGACTTATTGATGGGTTCTATCAAGGTGGTCGTGTCCAGGTAGTGGATTTTGTAGAATTCTAGCAAAGCAGGTAGAGCGTCGAACTCCTGGTCGCCGATACGGAATCTGGGATGGACCAAACCTGGAGAAAACAAAGAGGAGAGAGGAAGACGAGTTAGCAAGATGAATAAATATCATCTCTCATGAACATGAAACAACCTGCAGCATCAGGGTTAAATCTGGCACATGTGCAAATGTCCAGTTTATTTCAGTGACCAAGTGTGACAGTGGTGATTTCCAGAATGACAAGGAACTATTTTTGTTTCCTTATTTTGCATTTCTTTCCTTAAATACAAAGCTCTCTGAGAAGGCATGAGGAAACACTGCAAATGTCCTGCTGCAATTCCCCACACACACAAAAAAAAAAAATCACCCAGCACAGAGACAGGCAGGAGACAACGTCTGTTCAAAGTCTAATAAAAAGAAGCTGGCGACATGACAGACTTTTGAACATTTACAACTGCTCCAGGGTCAGCTGATAAATCAGACCGGTTTTTAATGGTGCACCAGCCCAGAGCACACACTGATACCGGCTGCTATTTTATAACTCACCGCCCACCACAGCGTGGATCAGTGACAAGAGCCGCGCATCTGGACCATTTACTGACACAATGTGTTGTATAATATCGAGTGTGTTGCCCGGCTCTCCATGTCCAGAGGTGTGTGTGTGTGTGTCTTATAGCACAGCACATAACATTAACCTGGCACGTGTTTCAGTGTGTCTGGCCTGCTGTATTCTCCAACACAAGACACTGTGGTAAAAGGCACTATTGCGCATCGCCTTTGGTGCAAGTCATGCAAGAATGGTCACATCAGCAGCATCTCCATATACCGAGCCCCTCCGATACCCCGCTGTTCTCTTACCTGGACCGGATTGTCGGTTGTTGCTGATGCTGTTAATTATATAATGTGAGACTTTGGAGTTCTCTGATACCGAGAGCACGTAGTCCCCGGGCTGGTGATGGAGTCCCGGACCAGAAACACGCCGTGCCTCTGCCCCTGCAACAGAGACACAGCCTCCTGCCTGCTCAACCGACCCCAGTACCAACTGCCACGGTCCTCCGCGTCAAAATTTCCGGCCATGATATCCACTCCAAAGCCGAGGCTTCACCGGGGCCTTCCCTGCTCTCCCTCCCGTTATCCAGAGGCAAAGCCTTCAACTCATACAAAAACTTTAGCGCCTAGAGCACGTTTAGTAAACAGGCGACATCCGCAGCTAGCCGTTTGGACATCAATTCGCCGATATAGATCCTCAACCGCGATTTAAAACGGACTCTCGTGTGGTTTACGACCAGAATTCGTCTCTATCGATCACACAATACGATTTAGCAGCAGAATTCCAGCTATAATCCAGCGACCGATGACAACTAACTTCAAAAACTGAAATGGCGGATACGGGAAAACAAAAAAAAGACCCCTCTCACCGGATGTGACGTAGTAATTATGTGCGCCAGACGTACGTGCGTCAAGTTACAAAATAGTACGCTGGAGCTTCCGCTTCAAGCGATTTATTATGATAATGCTAATCAAACATGCTTATTTTTACCGGATAAAGCGAAGAAAACACAAGAATAGAGTTCATTAAACATTCAGATATATTGTAAGTGCCGCTGACAATCCGACGTCTTGTTGTGTATTTCCGTTTTGCAAAGTGGCAGATTTGTAAGCTTTTATTTTGGAGGCGGACTCAGTACATAGCCTTTCCTGTTGGGACTAACGCTGTTTGACTTGACCGCCGCGTTAGTGGCTTGTTGTGAAATCTACATCTTACATCAGTATTACGACAGATCAGCTGCTGTGCTGTAATTAAGCTGCGGTCGCACGCACCTCAGGTTCTCTTCCCACGGTACCGTGAAGCTCTCAGAAATACATCCAGCTCCTTTTAACCTGGTACATAAGGGGCTGGCTGCACTTTGTACAACTGGCCACTAGATGTCAGTCAAAGACTTAAACAAAAATCCTTAAACTTTTTAACAAAAATGTAAATATTACCACACCTTCAGTAGGCCTAAGTATTATGGTTCAATTCTCACCATCAGAATCTTAATCCACAACTACAGAATATATTTAAAACAAACAAACAAACAAAACAGAAGTTATTCTGTTCAGGCCTGTTTCACAACATCCAGTATTGACTACATGTATCCTATAGTTACTGCACTCCATTTAAGGCACCGTCTATAAAATATTTATAAATAACTTATATCTTTATTTATATTAATAAATTAATGCTTTATAAATAAACAACAAGCCTTAACTGGGAGCACTGGTTTCTACTTTGTGTGTGTCTTAACATAGCTCTTTAATTCATCAGAGACCAATGAATACAATTGTTTCACACATTATTCACAAACTTAAATAGAAATATTTTTGATAACACTTCTTTGCTTCCCTGTTGGTCAGTGTAATGATTAGCCTAGCTTAGTGTTAATACAGTGAGCTAAAGCTAAAGTAAGCTAACCTGACATTATTGTCTAAGGATCAAAAACACACCTAGTCAACACCTTTAAAACTAATCAGTATCTACTTCTAAATCATGACACTAATAGAAATGTCAAAACAACTAATTGTGAATTCATGGAGACTTATGTGTTAAAAAGGCTAATAGCTCTAGCTAGCTAGCATGCTAGCCCAATGATAAACTGACCTCCCAGCCTTTCTATCCCCTGGCATTTACCACTGCAGACTTCACTGTATAAAGTTCATAGACATCTTTGGTTACAGATAGCTTTTACTGTGAGCATGGGCTTTGATAACTGAACCACTTTATTAGGTTTTCAACATTCAGGTCTGTATGGTCTGTGCAGCTCTCTGGGTCTCCAGTGTAGCTACAGCATTGACACCTACAATAACAGATGGCAGATCTGAAGCAGTCGTCACATTGATACACAACAAGTAACACAAGGCAGGCCATGTTTTCATATCATAGGATTTATTTATAAGATCCATGTCATAACAGAAAATGTAAAGTTTTACAGTTTCACTAGCAATATGAATCCACAGAGCATTTGTTTGTTCTAAAGTGGCAGGAAAATCAAAGATCCATGGGAGCATTCAGAAAAAGGGCAGTGACAGAGGAAGCTACTGTAGAGAGGGTAATTCAGAGGTATACTGAAGATAGAGAAACACATGAACAAAGAAGAGCCAAGGCTACAGACGCTCGCACCTTCAGATTCACATTATTACCATATTTCTTTTTACACCTCAATATAATAACATCAGCAGTTCTTCTTTTTTTTTTTTTTTTTTTTTTGTTGAGAAAGACATACACAGCATCTGGAGATCACTTGAAGCATTCACAACCCCTTCCTGTGAATGAGTCCAAGGTAAACGCAACGATCATCTCAGGCCTCATTGTAACGTATGGACAAACAGAGGGGAGCCAAACAATAGACAACTAGCTACAATATGAGTGAACTACCAACACAAACCTGCAGTGAACAATGTAAAAGTTCATGATATCTGAGATTTTGGTCAATATATTTTTTATCAGATATAAAGGGAAGTCTCTTTATATTCAAGCTTTTTATGGGCATTAACTTCAAAAAGAGCTATAAATTATTGAGTGCTGCAAAAATGCTTTTATTTTGAAGGTCAGGGGATGTTTTTAAAGGTCCCATATTTTACACTTTTCATGTTTTATTTTGAAGTGTTGATCAATAAGATGATTTGATTTGCCAAAAACCATCTCAGTGTAGTTTTCCATCTCCTCTCTCAGCTTCTCTCTGGAGCTCTAGTAACAACAGGTCGGTGTCAGCCAATCAGAAGAGAGGAAGCTCTGAGCCTCTCATCTGATTGGACGACAGTTTTCTGAGTGATCCATTAAAAAATAAGGCAGATTTCAGAATAAAACACTCAGAGAAACCAAATCCTACAAAGTGTTGGATGGTGGGTCCAGGTGGTGGGCGGGGCTTTGGGTGACTGCTTTGTTGTGACATCACAAAGTGACAGGAAGTCCTGACGGCTGGTTTTAAGGCTCAGTGTCTGAATACAGGCTGTGTGCATTTCTCTGTGGACTGAGGCTTTGATACTTTCACAGTATTAATCTAGAACCTAGAGCTGCTTTATAATCACACTACACATGGAAACATCACTTTAGACTAAATGGGACCTTTAAGAAACCAAGTTTATTCGTGCTCGTGTGGAATCAAAATGCCGCATGAGTCCAGGAAAAATGTCTCCACTGAATCCTTCGTATCAAAGGTGGATGACAACTGAGTGATGGATGAAAGGTTTCAAATTAAAAGCCCAGATCTGTGCCGATGCACCCGCCTAATTCCAGTTGTGATCTCTTTGCTTTGATTTGCAGTGACCTTAACATGAAAGCAGACAAGTGCTCGGCTTCAGGACGTCCACGCAAACCTTCAAATCCCCCGCCCCCGCCCCCCACCAAACCAAACTCCATCCTGTTACAGTAAACCTGAGATAGTGTCTAAAGCTTCCACAATGAGTGAGCAGTGACTCAGTCTGACCCTGAGAACAAGGTCCAAACCTTTAACTGTCTATAAAACCAGTGGGTCACACTGACCAGCTGTGGATGGTCTCCAAACATTTACGTCACAATCTGGTTTTCAAGGTCAGTCTGCATCCGTCTCACATTAATTGTGTGATGGTGATGATGATGATGATGGTGCACTCAGCCCTGCTTGCACACCACCACCACCACCACCACTGTACAGCACTGGCCGCAGCACTGGCTGCAGCTGCTGTTTAAAGGGCTCATCGCAACGAACTGTTTTGTTTGTAAAATTGATTTTGCAGGGACGAAGCAGCACTCGCTGATTTCAAAGGCAGATTAAAGGGTCGTTTGTTTTTGTCGCAGCAGAAGTGAACGTCTGTTGTGAGGCACAGGGGGTCGTTAGCTGTATGGAAAGCTTTCTTACACCAACTTCATCACATTTAAATATTAATCTAAAGTTATTTTATATATATGTATAAATGTTTTATAAAATTGAGGTTGATTTATTTATGCAGAGTTGTTGTCTGCGCATATTTAACTTACTTTAATTAGCTGTTGCCTTTATTTATATGTTTTTTTCTCACAATATATGGTTTCCATTATTAGTGATTAGTTTTTTATTGATACTTGACTCATTCAGTGAATTCACACCGTCAGTTATGACACGCTGCCATAAATTGTTGCTAATTGAATAAAGTCTTTATCCTGGACCTAAGACTGGGAAGATTTTTGCATGTTGAGGAAAGTGGCTGTTGTTTGGTCGCTGGCTATACTGCAATACCATCATCGTCATGTTCACCTACGTACCACAAAGTCTGCGACTCTGATCAGAGCTTTGTTATCACTTAAAATCAATAAATAACAAATCAGAGGCATATTGATATAAAACATAATGATGCTGTTTCTCCCTCCTTTTATCCACACGTTGTTGTGGTGATCAATGCTACCTGTCTGCAAAATGCAATTCAGTACATGGCCAGTAGGGGGAGTAGCAGTAGATTTGGATCATTGCCCATATGACAGATCATTTATGATTTTGCAAGTGTGATCCTCTCCATCATCAGCTTGACATTAATCTCCATGGTAACCTCGTTGAGAGTCAGCGGAGTTTTTTGTTTACATTGTGCAACAGTGCAAATTTGCATGGACGATATCGTCATCTGCCCCCTAGTGGACACTTTTTAGTGACCATGATGGTACAAAAACTAATCTGCAATCATACTTGACTGTGTCGTTGCACCTATAAACACGTCTGCCTTCTGATTTGCTCACTTTCACACTCTGACCCAGTTCGCTGTCCTGACCTCGTGTTAACAATCTGAAGCCTGACGACCTGTGTTTTATAACGTAGGAGAAGTAAACTGTAAAATTAGTGGAGTATAAATGAAGTGCACATTAAATCAAAGTGACACTCTCCCTCTGCTTTTTGATGAGACTCATTAAAAACTATGTTGTAAATTTCTTGTTTTTTAGTGTCGTCTTCTATTAAATAACGTTTCTGGCACTTCGCTCACTTCCTGTCTTTCCATACAGGACGTCCATTATCCATTACAGTGGTGTGATGTAACTGCAAAGCCTCTATACATCACAAAAAGCCTTCCTCTTTAATAGCTCCAGGTATTAGTGCGCAGGACAGCTGTCTGGGGAGAAGAACAGTGTGTACACTGTATATGCTTTTATTAATTTTTAACTGCTTTAAAATGACGTTCTCTTGTACGGGAGTTAATATTCTCCACCTCCTCTCTGTAGCAATAAAACCTTTTCACTCAGCGTGAGAAATAAAGCGTCTCCCAGGTTTGCAGCGTTCACTCATGCACACATACAGATATTGCTCGGATCATCCCAGGCCACATGAATAACAAATATGTTTCCTTGAACTGAGTGGTGTTCCTCTGTGGGTAAGTGGATCATCTACAATCTAAACAACCACCTCCACCCCCCAGACAGATAAAAACAATATATATTTATATATATATATATATATTTATACTGTACATCCAAAAATACAGTTTGTTCCTTAAAGCTTTGCATGGACTATAAGTGACACATGGCAGGAAAGCACTAGCTGGGTGAGAGCTACATAGTGTATAAGGATATCTGCGGCTTATATATAAACACAGCACTGTACAGTACAGCACCGTGGAGTGACACACGACCTGGATTATTATTATTATTATCATTATTATTATTATGAAGAAGAAGAAGGCTACTGAATATTTCGACTTTGGGACGCATGGCGACTTCAGACCACGGAGCCCTTATCCTTTCAATGCAGGGCACTTTGTTGTGTTTTTATCGAGCCGTCCTTGATTTATTCTTTTTAAAGGAGACATATTATGCTGATCAATATTTTAGAACATCCTTACAATGTTATAATGTCATATGTCCATGCTGAACCTCTGCAAAGCCGCTCAACATGAGCCACAGGGGTCCTGCTGTAATCCACCGACCAGATTTCACATGGTTCCCAGTCTCTCTGAGCGCTCAGTGACAAGATCTCCACCAGATTTGACCATCCAATTAGGACGAATGCCCAAACTGCAAGGGATCAACCCAAACATACCCACGACGCCCGCCCCCCCCAACCGCCGTCTATACATGGAGAATCACAACTGTTTTCCATCCTCAAAGATGAAAAGCGTAGGTCAGACTCAGAGTCCAACACGTGGGGACGCACCTCGTAGTTGTAAAGCCGTATTTAACAATGTATTTAACAACGCAAGAACACGTCGGCCAATCAGAGGAAAGCAGGGGGTGGGGGGGGGGTGGGGGTGGGGGGGTGTAACTAACTTGTTCTCTGTAGGTGTTCAACACTGACACGACGGGAAGGAAGAAGCAGTAAAATATGCAGAACATGTCTCCTTTAAACTTGTTTACTTCTTCTGGTTTCGACTGACTATTTTCGTGCATCTGTTCGTTTTCGAGTCTGTCGGTTTGACTCCTGACTCCTGTCTGTCTTCTCGTCCATCTGGAGAAGCCGCTCACGTACAGCACGTGGGAGGAGGAGGATATTTTATACTTTTTTTTTTTTTTTTTTTTGGCAGAAACATTTTCATATTTCAGAAAGTTTAAAGGCCCCCCGACGACTTTGTATGAGTCACCGTTTCTATATTTTCTGGCTTGGTCTTCATCTCTTCTACACTTTTAACCAGTTATGGGATGTGTTACAGGCACATGTGGGTGTTACCGGGGTTACCAGGAGGAAGGACCTGAATAAAGATTAACATTCTGTACATAAAAGCTTCATGTGGTTTAATTAATCAGTCTGTTACTCTATGTGTCAGCATCCTCCGTCTACTCGTACTTGCAACAACAGACAGTTGGGTTAAAGCAGACGTCCTGCTGGGGGATTGTCTTCTTCTCAGGTTACAGTCACCAACAGTCAGCTGGTCTCAGATCTGCCGGTGTCTGAACGCAGCGAGTTACATATGGATCACATCCCTCCATCGCCGCCGCAGCCGGTTTGACTTTGACTCGACACAGGAGGGGAACAGAAGCAGAGAGAGGAGGTGCAGGGAGCATCCATCAATCAGGTCAGGTGATCTGATTGGTCGCTCAGCTCGTCCTCCTCCACTCTCATCGGCTCCACGGCTCCAGAGGAGTGCTGCGATTGGCTGGAGTAGGAAAGGTGGGAGGAGCGGCTCTGGGTGTCGTCGTCGTCCTCTGCTGCCATCACCGCCATTGGCCTCCTGCCCCCCCCTGCTGCCGGAGGCTGCTCTTTCCTCTTCGCCTCCTTCTCCCCCTCCCTCCTCCCTGCACCACGCCCCCTCCCCACCTTCCTCTGCTCCTCCACCGTCCACATGCTCTCGTCCTCGTCCTCCTTCCCCTGCACCTCCCTGTCAAAGTCCAGCAGCTCCTCCATCATCTCCTCGATCTCCATCTCGCCGTCCAGCTCCTCCTCCACCTCTGACCGGAGCTCGTCCATGCTCTCCGTCCGGTTCGTGTCGTCCGTCTCCTCCTCCTCCTCCTCCCCGAGGCCCCTCAGCCTCTCGGGGGGGTCGCTGGCCTGGCTCTCTCCAAACTCCAGGATGGTGGGCAGGTTTCCTTGCTTGGGGCAGCGCTTCCTCAGGCTGACCAGGAAGGGCTGCGGCAGGGAGAAGATGTCCACGTTGTTGCCCAGGTCGATCCACGTCACGCTGGGGAAGCTGCCGGGATCCTGGAGAAGAAAACATCAACAGACTGTTGTTAAAATCATCGCATCGCATCTTCATCATCATCATCACCTTCACATCAACCAACTTTAACACAGACTTCAAATGCAGACACAGAGGCTCCTTCAGCCACGACTGATGGATGGACGCTGACACATTGATCCACAACTTTTCAAACCCCAACTGGAAGTCGACGTGACCTCAGGGTCGACGGCAGCCATCTTGACGAGTATCATCAACCTTTCCTGTCAGCTTTTCAGAATAAAAGCATGATACTAACAAACACAAAACAAAGTGAAAGAGGTGACGTCTCGGGAGTTTAGACAGTTTAACACTGACTATTCATCAGGTAGTGAGACTCTAAGAAATGTCTTTAATGTCTCACACCGTTCACAGGGAATCAATAACTTGTTTTTCATTATTTTTGATCGGGATTTTTTTTTGCCAGAGAGAGAGAGACTGGAAAGTTGGGGAGAAAGAGGCATTAGGTAAGTCAGAATGGGATGAACTCTCTCAGGTGAACCACCAGGAACCAGAGGCAGGATGGACCAGCTGGAGAGGATGGGGTCAGGAAGGGTTAGGTCTGACCCCTGCACCATATCCATGTGTTTTGTTGGGGCAGTTTTTGCCTGTAATCTGACAGGGACAGTGAGTGTGGACTGAGCCCCCACAGGTCGATTTCTAAGCTCCGCTCAGTAAATACAAAGAACAACACGACGACTCTGTGTTGTTGTTGTTGTTGTTTGTTTCCTCCTGTGAAAATCGTGCCTCATTTTCATGATTTTCACGGTTCTTAAGACGCAGCAGAAACATAAATGTGCAAAGGCCTGAAGGCTTAAAGAGATTATATCAGCGGTGGGTCCAGGTCTGACGCACCTGGAGTCTGTTTTGCTAAATTTGGATTCTGCGGCTACAATGACTTCTAAGATCTGTAGGTACAAAGTCTGTGGTTTCTGCCAAAGACAAACAGTGGCAGGAACAAAAAGCAAAAGGAGGTCTCATTTGTTTGCAGTCATTTCTACAGTATTGTACTGTAATCAAATCTGAGAAAGACCTTCAGAGCGTCCGTCAGCTCCTTCAGAACGGCTCTGGTCAGCCTGTTTCCGTTCAGCGCCAGCGTCTCCAGGTGCGGCAGGGCGGCCAGCGTGGGCAGCAGCAGGAGGAAGGCCTCGTCCGTCAGCTCGGTGAAGCCCAGCTCCAGGCTCATGACCATGGACGCGTGACGCTGCAGGTGAGAGCACAGACGCTCCATGTCCCGGGCCGTCAGAGGGATACCAGACAGGTCCAAGGCCCCGGTGGACGGGGGGGCCGACAGAACCGCCTTCAGGCTGCAGACACAGACAAAGGAAAAGAAAGCAGTGGTCAGATTGCAGGTCTGTATTTTACATTTTGTGTATATGCACACAGTATATCAGTAAATCAGTAGCTGGACATAATACGTCTATACCTATAACCTCACGTTTTGCACAGTTAACCACCTCCATATTATATAAAACCTGCAACTTCTCACTTCTCAGACGAAGAGCCAGTAAATTATTCTGTGCGAAGAACAATACATTACAAAAGGCACCGATATCAATGAAATACATATTGTTCATTATGTGAGCACTGGGTACTAGAGGTTATGACTAATTTAACCACTTATAAACGAGACTTTCTACCAAAAAGACCCTTAAAGCTCCATACGGTATAAAGGCAGACGTGTGTCTTAAAGCTCCATACAGTATAAAGGCAGACGTGTGTGTATGTGATTATTGATCAGCTCTAGGTTCTATATTAATACTGTGAAAGTATCAAAGCCTCAGTCCACAGAGAAAGCACACAGCCGGTATTCAGACACTGAGGTTTAAAACCAGCCGTCAGGACTTCCTGTCACTTTGTGATGTCACAACAAAGCAGTCAAACAAACCCCGCCCACCACCTGGAGCCACCATCCAACATTTGCAGGATTTGGTTTGTCTGAGTGTTTTATTCTGAAATCTGCTCTGTTTTTATTGGATCACTCAGAAAACAGTCAGCGAACCAGAAGACAGGTTCAGAGCCTCCTCTCTTCTGATTGGCTGACACCAACCTGTTGTTACTAGAGCTCCAGAGAGAAGCTGAGAGAGGAGATGGAAAACGACACTGCGGTGGTTTTAGGTTCTTAAAATAACAAATATCTTCTCATGGATTTTCACTTCAAACAAAACAGGAAATCTTATTAAATACGGGACCTTTAAAAACATTTGATGGCCTTCAAAATAAAAGCATGTTCGCAACACTCAAACACTTGAATATTCCTTCTGAATATGAAGAGGTGGATTTTCCAGACACTTCTCTTGGTATCTGATGAAAACTAAACTCACATATCCCTCAGGTTTAGAAAAAATATAAAAGCTGGGAGCTTTGAGGGATCTAAATATAAAATCCTGATCCGTGCTCCGGTCCATAAAGTGGAAAAACATCACCCACAAATACCAGACACACACAGGCGTGTGACGTTGTGGAGAAACCTGTGAGTGTGGTACAGACTGTGGGATTCAGCTATGACCATCAGTTGACAGCTGAATATATTTATTTATCCACATACCACAGTCACTGGTGGAATCTAGGCCAGAGCTGCCTGAAGCGGAGCAGGGACCATGGGTCAACTTTAGCCCCACAGGAAAACAAAAAAAAGTTTCACTCACTTTCCCAGGGGTCACCCAGAGTCATCTGTCACTACGTTGTATTTTTGGATTTATTCTGGGGGCTAAGCTTGAAACAGCAGCTCTACTCATCCACCAATACCATTCAGTTTCCACAGCAGGCAGGTCTCCATAGAAACGCAGGTGCTGCCGATCACATGGACACCGGCTCTGTTCTATTCATGAGCTATGATGCACAATAGCATGACCTCGAATTCAGAGACAAACAGACATCGATGAAACCCACCAGGTGACTTATTCTGTTATTTACACCTGTGCCTTTTCCTGCCGCGTGCCGCAATGTTTTGTTTTGAACGAAGGGGAAGGTTAATGGGCCGACTGCCTCTGGCCTTCTCCTCTGCCTACCTGCTGCCAAACCTGATCCCGTCCAAGTCGTCCTTGATCTACCCGACAAAACCACCTGTTGGATCTGCCTCTGGCTCTGCACTGAGGTTAAGTGAGGATGAGCGAACTACTGAGAGCTTTTACAGAGTGAGTAAGAGTGACAGCACGAGGTGAAAATACTCCGCTGAAAGTGAAAATTAGATGTTTGTCTTAAAGCTCTGTATGGTATAAAGGTAGACGTGTGTCTTAAAGCTCCGTACGTATAAAGGTAGACGTGCGTCTTAAAGCTCCGTACGGTATAAAGGTAGACGTGCGTCTTAAAGCTCCATACGTATAAAGGTAGACGTCCATGTGTAGTGTGATTATAAATCAGCTCTAGGTTCTATATTAACACTGTGAAAGTATCAAAGCCTCAGTCCACAGAGAAATGCACACAGCCTGTATTCAGACACTGAGCCTTAAAACCAGCCGTCAGGACTTCCTGTCACTTTGTGAGGTCACAACAAAGCAGTCACCCAAAGCCCCGCCCACCACGTGGACCCACCATCTAACACTGTGGTCAGGATTTGTTGTCTCTGATTGTTTTTACATGAACTCTTCTCTATTTTAATTGGATCTATCAGAAAACAGTCAGCCAATCAGAAGAGAGACTCAGAGCCTCCTCTCTTCTGATTGGCTGACACCAACCTGTTGTTACTAGAGCTCCAGAGAGAAGCTGAGAGAGAGAGATGGAAAACTACACTGTGGTGGTTTTTGAGTTCTTAAACCACAAATAAATCTTCTGATGGATCAACACTTCAAAATAAAACACAGAGGAAGAGGAAATAATACCTTTCAAGCATCTGTTGACCTTCAAAATAAGAGCGTGCTTGCAACACGTATTGAAAGTAGAAGAGAAGTATGGTGGTATTCAGCTCTGATGACACCGTGTCACATTCTTACATTAAAAGCTTTTACATTCACTCTCTTATTTTCCTTTTTTCTTGCCTGTGGCCTCGACATGACAGTAAAACATGTCAACAGCGTGGATGCTGTTGCTTTGTGTTTGTCCATTAAGGACGTCAGCTACTTCCTGTGGTTCGGGAGGGGGGAGGTCTCTCGGGAACAAACAGCCTGTGATCTCAGGTCACTTCAATATGCTGCTGTGATTCATTCCTGCAGTTACTCACTCATCTCCAGGTCAATGCGACTAAAACAAGACTGTGGCCGAGGCTGACACATCCGCCGTGGGCCAAAAAAGAGAAGCGCAAACATAAATCTGTATTTACATCTAAGTGAGATAAACGCCTCCAAACGAATTACTTCTACTCCGGTAGTTGGCTAAAAGGTTTCCACAGAGCTGGATGTGATTATGGTTCCTGGCCTCACTGCATCACTGTCACCACCACCACCACCACCTTAACTCACTTCCTGTGCGGGGGAATATGGGTATCGAAGCATCTGCTACAGCTGTTCCCTGTGTAACATCAGGATGAGCTCACACTTCAAAAAAATTTGCATGATGGAAAGCAGAGTGATAACAAGGTCTGGTACGATGTGAAACCTGCATGAATCCATGATCTGTTTGTGCCGTAGGGAACCAGAACAACCTCCACGGACCTGATTAGGACCAAACCAGGCACTTTTCTTTGTGTTTCTTTGCGGTTTTTGGTCCTTAAAAACAGATATTCCTCCTGGGCAGTTCGTGTTCACATGTGGGGAAGGAAAACTGAGGTTCTCGTTGCACAGGGAGCTGGAGTCTGGACTGGGGGGGGGGGGTGAGCTGCTGCTCGCCGAGACATCAGCGAGCTCTGAGAGCAAGGCAACATGTTGCTGCTGCTGGAGCTTCCAGACAAAACCATGTCATTGTTTAAGGTTCATGTTGATAATAAAGTTACATTTGAATAACGCAGCAAATTTGATGGTTGATGGTTCGATTCCTGGCTCCTCCATCATATGTGTGAGTGAAAGGGTTAATAACCAGGCTGAAGATGTGACACAGTCTCACTTTTTTTTTTTTTTGCAGATGAAGTGCAGCAGCAGCAGCAGCTGAGGCTGAAGAGTCCCCTCCTACTGTCCGGGTAAGTGGTCTGAAACCACTTCCCACTGAGGCCCTGGAGGTTTGAGCGGCGACTCGACTCGTCTGCAGAGGCCGTTTCCTCCTCTCTGAGACAAACTGTGCTAATTGGTTAACACAGCTGGTGCAGCGATGCCCTCGGCTCTCGCTTACACGTGGCCTGAGACCACTGATCTAATCGTTACAGCTCAGACTCTCCTCCCAGGCTCCTCCTCCTCCTCCTCCTCCATCAGCTCTGCTCCACAAAGTGTTTTTCTGCACTCAACAAGAAGAACACACACAAGTCCAGAAAACACAGCGACACACATCTCAACCTGCAGACGCTCTATCTCTGTCAGCATGTGGACTTTCCCATATGTCACGAGCTTCCAGTTCCAGCGTCTCTGGAAACGATAAACAACAAGAGGCCGCACGAGAAGCGTGCAAATAAAAAGCAGATGAGACGCTGGGAGAGTCATGATGTGTTTGGCTTCGGACCAGAATCCCACGCTACAGACAGAGAGTCACACACACACACACACACACACACACCGGCCTCCAATGGAGGTCATCCACCACCATCACCACTCCTTCCCTCTCCACTGATCTGGACCACAACCAGCAGGACGGAGGGATCGGGTGCTGGGTGTCGTCTGTTTTATGAGCATTAAACTTGTACAGATTTTCTCTTGATCGATGAAATGCAACAAATGCTGATCGTTCCCAAACCACAGGTCGCCTCTGGGGTCATGTAGCATTTAAGCTAACGCTCGGTGTTTTCACGCTGCCGTGTTCTGACGACAGCGTGGTATGTTCCAGTTAGTTGTCACATAAGCACCGTTATAGCCTGTGTTGTATTCACCATTTATTGGTAGATGTGATCCGTGTTTGCTCGTTCGTATCGCTCAGTGGTTTCCAAGGCAACGACCCCAGCGGCTCGTCACACCTCTGGCTTGTGCGCTTTCGGTTTTCGTGATTCAGTGCGAAGCTGAAGGGAAACACTTTAAAGGCGAAGACATCTACTCCGTGCACGAGTCTGATCACTCACATTAGCATCTTCAGCGATCTTCAGACAAGTAGCTTCTGACACATAAACTGTGCGACGAAGGCAGGTTTAAAAGTAAAAGTCTCAGTTTGACGCAGCAGTTTTCTGCACAGTCACTTAAATCAGCCAAAACACACAGAGTAAAGGAGAAAACCACGCGATCTGATCCGAGCTGTTTCTCTGTTATAATAATAATAATATATGATGCACGATAACAGAAGTGAACTCCTGAAGTTTTGGGGTGAATCCAGAGCACGTGTACAGTCTGAGCTACAAACCCTGGTCTGAGTCCAGCACCGACTCTATTTATAATCTCTAATTGGATCAGTCTTGTTCCCTCAACGTTATATTTTTCTTCATCCCTGAGATTTCTCTCTCTCTCTCTCTCTCTCTCTGTATACGACACCTTCAGGTCAGTTTCCCATGTCGGCTGCAGCAGGGACCGAAACGTCGGGAGTCTGAGGTCGTGACCAGGTCAGCACTGAGCCGAGCCGCTGAGGAGCCGGACCTGGAGTTAACACCTGTCTCACCTATGATGCGTTCAGGAAACACTGGAGATCCTATCACTCAGACACATTCATATGTTCACTGACGCAAACGTTCAGCCAATATAAATGTATGTTATTATATTAAAGTGTTTTGCTCATTTTAGACAAATGTTATACAAATACACATCAACCCCAAAGTCTGAGAGCAGAGTATGGTTGTTAACCATGTTATTTCCTACTGTAACCATGACAACAAAGTAAATTTAAAGTGTTTGTTTTAAATCCATATTAAAAAAACAAACAGAAAAGTCATATCTTGTTTTTTTTTTTACTGTGTTTGTGTCACTTCACTTCATCTCTGTCATTTGCACTTTGTAAACTCTGCTTTTATATATAAATAAAGTTATTATTGAACATTTTCAGCTCGTCGTGACCTCCTCAGTGGATCACTTCTCTCAGGCCTGATGTTCCCATCCTGATAAGTCTACGCTCATCTCTCTCCCTTCAGTCGTCACATCCATGAAACAATGAGTGGATTTATAAGCTGCTTTCGCTCTGATCCTCAGACACTCGGAGTCTGAAAAGTCTTTGAGTTTCATATCTCGGCTCTGAAAATACAGTTTTTGTCTCAGCACCTCGAGGCTCAGCTGTACGTCATCGTCCGTCCCTTCATCCGAGACCATGCAACAGAGACGACTCAGACATGATATGAATAAACACTGAACCTTTGTATCGTCTTCCTGTCAAACCTCTGTCCTCCAGGCTCAGAGACCGACCGGATCTGTTTGACTGTTTATAACAGTGATTCCCAACCAGGGGTACGAGAGCACACACACCACATGTACACACTTCAGTCATGATCACATGTTACAGGCAGGTCAGAGTCAACATGTCGACAGGACACTGTTGAAAGCGTTTACATAGTGAGAGCCACTGGCCCATTGTACTGACTGACCAAACAACAGATGCTACACACGAAGGAAACTCCCAGAATTCAATGGGAATGAATGGAGCTGATCTGATTGAATCGTCTGATCAGATTCTCACTTGATCATCAAATGATGTGAAATAATGTGGTTCTGGTACACCAGGTCATTTCTCCTCCAACCGGCCCTCTGTGCTTCTGTCTCCTCCGCAGATCATTTATCACCCACTCAGCTTGTGTGTGTGTGTGTGTGTGTGTGTGTGTGTGTGTGTGTGCTTTGACTCCTCTCCTGCTTGGTGACAGTGGAGGTGAGAAAACCTCCTCCTCTCCTTCTCCTCCCGTGCAGCAGGGTTTGCAGACAAAGCACGAAGGCTGTGAACAGCTGGATTTACATCTGTCTCACTGAGTTAGTGTTCATCCTCAGGGTCCACTCCACTGCACTGTCCTCAGTGTTTAATCACGTTGCGTTCATGCACAGTCAGACGCGTTCAGGTGTGAGAAAATCCTGCAAACACGAGAAACATCGTCCCTCCGAGACGCAGGTTTGACACCACCTGTCTCGCTGCTGCTTTAACACCAACAACACACGCTTCAGCCGGTGGTGTGAGCACAACCAGGAAGTCGTCGGACCTGTCACCACATCACATCAGCACCGATCAGCGTCCTCACCAAGAGCACAACAGGTGAAGTGGTTCAAAGGTCACTGCAAGTGTCTCACATCAGACTCTACTGCTCCACCTGTGCCTTTGACGTGCTCACACCCAGCACCACCGCTGCTGCAGAGATGCAGATCGTGCGTCGCTCCCTGACAAAGTGTCTTTATCTGCGTCGGCAGCCGCGGAGCTCAGTGGGTGAAACCATTATTCACAGAGCTCCCAGAGGTCACTGGTCCACTGGGGGTAAACATGAGTCACACTGAGTCACACACACAGATGACGACGTTGTGTAGAGGAGGAGGAGGAGGAGGAGGAGGAGGAGGAGGAGGAGGCACCACAGTTTTATCATTCAAACACACTTGATGTGTTTGTGTTGGTTCAGGGTGCGACTCCATGTCACCGCGCAGCAGCAGCAGCTTTACATCACAGCAAAGGTCACATCTGAATAGTTGATGTGACTGTGCTGCATAATGACGAAGAATTATCCTTTACATTACACATTACACATGTTCAAGTGACGACAGGGAGCTTTGTAATGTCACCGTCAGTGTTTGGTGTTTGTTTTGGCTTTGAATACAGTTGTTGAGTTGAGATGTGGAGGTTTAATGGTCGTGACGGTTGTTAAAGACGATGTTAATCAGCTGCTCTCTGCAGGAGGGAACCAGACTGTGGGAGGATCAGAGAGGTCTTTTATTGTTTTCTAAGGATACATATATATATTTCTTGTTAATGTGTTAAAGAGTTGGTGTTGTTGTACATTTGCAGTAGATGAAACGTTTCCTTTATAAGATGCACAGTGGTGAAATGTATTCATCTTCTTGGCTCTGGGGTCGTGACCTCTCTGTGGTTCGCTCCACAGCTTCACGGCTCTTTGAGGTGTCGAAGCGAAGAAGGAGGAAACAGTCGGATTAACGACACGCGATCCATTAAAACCATCTCAACTCTAAAAGTTTCTGTTTTTTTCTCTGCTCCTTCTGAGCCTCGTGAGAGAAGATCATTAAAACCTATTAAAAGCTTTAATCCGCCTTGAATCACCTTCTCTGCTCAGTCGCTCATCGTCTCCGCCTCACGGCTGCATCACCAGCGGCTCCTGTCGTAATCCTTTATATTTTTAGACGTTGTGGATGTTTCATTGTTTTCTCAGTTATTGTAAAGTCAACAACGGCCTCAGGGGAACAATGGAGCTCGGCGAGGGACGGCTCTCTACATCAGCTTTGGGGCCCTTAGCCTGAAGACCGCTGACTTAGCTCCATGTTTCCCTGTTACTACAAGTAATCAGGGCTGTTGCGATGTTTAGTTTAATGTTATTGATTCCAGAAATACTTTTATTTTTGTGGCTGGTCTGAGTGTTTCTGAAGCTGCAGCCCAGAGGTGCACGAACCTGACAATTAGCATCATTTTAAACACAGAAAATCGGCATGACAACCAGGTATTAGTGATGCAACCCTGCAGTCTGACATGAGGACATGTGCAGAAGCAGTGGGGGCTTATTTCTACAGCGTATCTTAACAAAAACACATAAACTGAGTCCCCCCCCCACAGGAGCTCAGACTTGACCAAAGCTGACAGAGGTGACTGGATAAGACAGACAGAAAACCCAAGTTCAAACACACGACGCTTTCTGTTGCAAAACCTTAAAATGAAAAGTGTCACAATGTCAAACCAACAAACACTGGCACAAAACTCCCCGGAGACATTTTGAAGCTGCAACAGCGTCTGAAAATATAAAACAGTGACGGCGGAGACGTCCAGAGACGTCAACAAACGCCACTAACATCAAACTTATTTATGAGTCTGTGTTGCTTCTGTAATTGATAACGACATCTTTTTAACCAATCATGCTATGTTTATAATGTGATGTCACCTGCTGCTTTGCTTCCATCCATCATGGCAGTGCCTGACTCCGCCCCCTTACCCCCCAGCCGATCCAAATATGGGCAAAGAGGTGTGATAAGCCACCTGTCACTCAAATAGACCACGCCCCCAAGATGTAAAGATGTTTGGAGTCTATGGGGACTGACTGACTGTTGGAGCCACCCTCTAGTGGCCGTTACAGGAACTGCAGTTTTTGAAATGGGGCGAAAGCTGCTATGATCAATACTTTTGTATTAAAATGAATCACGTGCTACTTGTGTGTGAAAAGTTTTGCATGAGACCAAACCAACACAAACAGGTCTAAGTGGATTTTTACCATGAACTTTGATGTTTTGATTGAGTTTCAGCGTTCAAGTTTTATCACCCGTCGGTCTCGACACACTTTCATCACCAGATAAGACTAAAAATATCACACGCCCTCCACAGATGCAGCTTTTCTTCCTCAGTGTAAACAGATGCTTGCGTGAGGTTTACAACAACATCAGCAGTGATCGAGTGTGAAAAGTGTTCAAGCTGACAAAATCAATGCCAGGAAAATAGGTTAGAAAGTGGCCGTGCTGTATTTTCCAATAATTGCATCTCCTCTTGAAGAAAGGCGTTTGTTCCAGATCATGCACATCCTTAATGTTTTAATCATACTGCAGGAAAGTGTCTTTAGGACATCAGACCGGCATGTGTATGCTAAGTATTAGCCACCAGCCGCTTCAGATTAAAGTCAGACCTTTACAGCTTAATTATTCATGTGCTGCTCCTGCACAGATTAATATGAATATATACACAGTACATAAGGGCAAATATCTTCCCTGCTGGTGAGGAACGAAGCAGATGAGAGAGATCAAGGGCGAAGAGAGAGGCACAGACGTCCTGAGTCAACACTCAACTTCTCTCTGCTGGCTGTCAGAGCACAGGTGGGAGGCAGCCAATAAATCTGTTGGCGTGGCAGCGACAGTCAGCCAGTCAGCAGGCGGCAGACCGAGCTGGCAACGAGCTGGTGGACGGGTAAAGAGGCAGACAGTGTGTGTGTGTGTGTGTGTGTGTGTGTGTGTGCGCGCAGGCATACAGCAGTGTGTAATGAGTTTCCATGGAAAACAATGTTGTGGTCAAGTGAAAACCTCAGCGAGACCTCATTATTTCCCTCCCAGCATCAAGAAAATGAGACGAGCCGATTGGAAAAAATCTCACAGACAGAAAAAAGATTCAGAGGAGACGAAGAAATTAGATTCAGGACCCACTTCAATAAGTCAGAGCGTCGCGAGCACGAGGAGTCTTCACCACCGCTGCCCTGCAATAACGTTGTAATGATGGACCGACATGTGGAGCAGGACCTCATAGATCAGTGTTTCACCTCATGTTGCATCATGCACAGAGCCCAGGGCGGCAACACAGGCCAATACATATGATTTATAACCTGCAATCTGCACTGATCAATACTTTTTTATCAGCACTATATCAAATGGCGACAACATTCGCAGCAACAGCAGACAGCTACCTGTGGAGATAATTGCTGTGTCCCAACTCAGGGGCTGGATCCTTATAGCATATGGTCTACGGAGGCAGCGTCTTTGGAGGGGGCACCCCCCCCCCCCCCCCGACCGTGTCAACCTATGGTAAATGGGATGGTCCAGCCTTCAGCGCAAACCTCAATCCACGTCAATAACGTCAACCATTTGAAAGTGGCAGCTTTTTTTTTTTACACTTCCAGCAGCTCCTCACCTTGGACGATGCAGCCAGCAGAGCCCTGCTCAGCGGGCGACCACGCCTCTAAGAGCGGGGTTACCATGGCTACAGCCTGGAGCCGCCTCAGCTTTCTGATAGGTAACAATCTAGGTGGCTAATAATTAACGATGCGCAAAGAATCTTGGGATACGGGAGGCCACGAAGGATAGGTGTGGTGTGTCCTCCTGGAACAGGGGAGAGAAGCCGGATTCGGAGGAGCTTTCGACGTGGGACAGGACACATCACAACGCTGTGACATAATCGACTGTCAAATGCGTCCACCGATGGAGACAGCCTCCAACCTGAGACGCAGCTAACAAGTTGACTGAACAGTTTCTGACTGGGAGTCGTCTTAGTCCAAATATGGTGATTTAACAGGCGCGTGTCGGCAAAAACAAAAGCTGAATTTATGCTAATGTTGCTCTGTTCTCTGAAGGGTCTCATAAGGTCATAAACCCTGGATCAGTCCGTTTACACCTTGCTCTCTTTCTTCAACAAAAACAGTAATTTCACTATTTAATTGTTGTCAAAAACTCCAGTGCTTCAGTTTTACAGTTGTGAACCAGCTCTCAGTTATATTCCTTGTTGCAACACTGTAAAAAGTAAACTACAGTATTGAGTACGAGGCTGACAGGAAAAGTGAGATGATAAACGAGCTGCACTTGTGAAGCACTTCTCCTGCTGCATCGTCATCCACTCACAGTGATTTACAACACATTCACCTATTCACACACACACACACACACACGTGAAAATGGAAGTTGGTAAATGGGTTGTGTTTATAAAGTGATTTTCTCGTCTTCCACTCAAAGAGCTTTACATTAACGGTCACATGACACATCGAAGACACTTTGAGGTTCAGGCTCTTGCTACCCACTCAACCCTGAACAGTAAGAACAGTCTAAATCACCTAACCCGCCTTAAACCAGTGACTGAATCTCTTTCAACGTTGATTTGACCACACTGGTGGGTTTGTTTACAACCTGCTCCTGTTCTTCTACTGATGTGACTGTTTCATCGTACTCTCAAAGTCTTAGTCTGCAGAAATGACCTTGTTCGGACTCGTCTGCACATGAGTGTTTATTCTGAATGTGAGAATCACAGCAGGTGATCTACATCCACATCTGAAGTCGATCCAACAGCAACTTGACGCTCTACATTTACTAAATCAGTCACATTTCTGGACTAAAAATTTTGTGACGATACGAAATTATGCAGACGACTTAACGTTAAATGTCTCCAAACACCAACCTGCTTTAGGATCATAATCAAACATAATCGACTATGACTGCAGACTGCTCTACAATAATACATTACATTACACACATGACCTATTATTAAACCTATTTTTGATTTGTTGTGAATCTAAACAAAATGTATGAACAAGAATCTACAAACAAGTCCAGTCGACCTAGATTTAACATGTGACCTGTCTACTGCAGTTTTCTGTATTTTGTCTTTCGTTGTATTTTTGTTCCTATGCATTTAATTATCTTCTTTTCCTTGTGTCTTTCACTTTACTCCAAATCCAATTCCTTGCGGTTGTCATGACTACGTGTCAATAAATGCTATTCTGATTCTTGTTCTTATATATATAGCGCCAAACCATAATATACATTATCTCTAGGCATTTTACAGGGTGAGGTTAGCAGCTTACTTTAATATAGCATGGCAGTAATAACAGTTATACCCTAAAGCGACGGTGATACTGTCTGCACTGTTAGTCGTTAGAGTGTAATAACCTTAATACTAACTGAAAAATAAGGGAAATAATGATAATATATGATGATAAAGATAAAAGCGAGTGCAACAACAACAACATCATATACATGTGAACATCTCTGTATGGGTTCATAACTCTGGGCCTGATGATATTTGTGGAAACACTTTTCCTTCCCGTCTTCAGTCAAACGCGGCCGATGGCAAAATAAAACAACTTTCTTGTCTTGTCCTGATGTTGCTAAAAGTGACTAGGCCCTGAGAAAAAACGCTGTCACACTGTTTACCTCACTCTTCCCTCTGTGTGCGGGAGGGAGGGGGAGGGTCTCCGGCCTCAGAGAGGAGACCAAGTTGACCAGTGCAGCAGCTGCCTGCTCTCAAGGAGCCTGTTGTTCAGCAGCCAGACTGGGAACAATGGGATCTGTTCATCTCCACTGGACAATAACAAACTGACCAGCACTTTATTTACATGTTAAACACGGTCGCTCCTACACAGCAGCAACGTCCACTCCAGTGCACTACATCTGGAGTTTAATCACAAGCTCAGTTCAGATCCAGATCCAGATCCAGATCCAGACAACCACCAGGGCCCAGCTGGATCTGATCAGACCCTGCTCTCAGTCCAGGACGCTGTCGGTGATGTCAGACCTGAACACGAGTACAAAAGAGAGACAGAGAGAGAGAAACAGTTCCCATGATCGACAACGTGTTCCTGCCGATAATAAAAACACTTTTTTGGCGGCGACAGATGAGCTGTTGTTTGTTTCAGATCTGGTCGTTTCTCCTCCTGTTTACCTTCGTCTCTGTTCTCACTCACTCGGAGACGCGAGGCTGAAATGTGCTGAGTCATGATGTTGGCAGCTCAGAGGAACATCGACTGGAGATTAAAGCCAAAGTTTGTGTGTGAATTTTATTTTAAAAGCCTGTTACAGAGCTGCCGGAGCCAAACGAGTCTGAAAACTGAAGGTTCATCTGAAAATTGTGATTCACATTGTCATGTTTTGGTTTTAAATAACACGGACCACAGGACTTCACTTTCTTTCTCACAGTTTTCTCCTTGTTTTATGTTTCTTCAGCTATTTTTCATCTGCACAACAGCCCCTTGTATCTTTGCTAAGAAACCTGCTGTATGAATAAAGTTGATTATCATTATCACTATTATAAACAATATATGAAACGTACTCACTTTATTTACTGTGTTTTTCTCGTACAATCAACGATCCAGGGAGTTTGAACCCACAGTATATGATATGAAGAGAGAACGCGAAGTGGAGCGTGAATCTGAAGCATGTTGAGCCTAAAGCATCATTTATAACACACACACACACACACACACACACACACACATATATAAATGGAGAGGTGTATTCTTCATCACTGTCAGGATTTGTCTCTGTAACTAATCATGAAGCTTTAGCAGCTTCTGTAGTTCGGAGGCTAACGACAAAACAAAAGACCAATTAACACAGAGAGAGAGAGAGAGAGAGAGAGGTTGTCAGTGGCTTTCAGTGTAACATCATGTTTCAATTAGTGCAGACTTGATTAAAAACCTCTTCAACCTGTCAGTCAGATCTCAGCTGTGAGGCCGAGGAGCTTCATTTAAAGAGCCTCTGTGTTTCTGTGTTTTCAGCCTCTCACTGACTAATTCAGCATCTGTGCTCTTTGATTCCCGTCTGCTGCTGCACTGACTGGAAAAACACCCCCACTGAGAAAAGGAAAATCAAATCTTATCTTAACCGGCATCTTCAGTGATCGATCACTGTGATCAGCTCTCCGTGAATGATCTCACTTCCTGTTTCACATGCAAATGAACAGGTGTGAGTTGTTGTTTTTAGCCAATCATCAGTTGTCAACGTGGAGTTGTGTGAATGACTGCTCTGACTACTTCTAAAGACATAATGCTGAAAGTGTCTCAGAGGACGAAAGTAAAGTGGGCGGTCCTTAAGAGGACAACAGTGAAGTGGGCGGTCCTTAAGAGGACAACAGTGAAGTGGGCGGTCTTTCAAAGTGGTCCAAACACTTTGCCCTTCACTCTGCTACAGTAATGTGGACACACACACACACACACACACATACACGGTCCAGATCCACCTCTGAACTCTGACTTGCATCAGAGTGATCAGATCTCTGATGTGCCCTGAACGCATCGCAGGTGCATTAACACCTGAACTTGTGGCTCCAGCACTCAAACAAACAACACAACTCCTGTTCATCAGACTTCACACAGCTCCACCTGGAAACACTCAACTCTTTGAGTTTTCTTTTTTAATCAGTGGCACCAACAAACCTATAACAAACTACTTCTTCTACAGCATTTAAACCTGATTCTTCTCTCCTGTCACTGACCCCACGTCTCAGAGCCGACAGATGTGTGTGATGTTCATGTGTGTTAAAAGCGAAAACGTCGTCGGGCTGGTTCTCATCTGTGGAGACACATTTCTCTTTTTTGTCGGCTCCAGCAGGGGGTGACGTAACCACCATAAAGACCAGAGCGCGTGCATATGTGTGTGTGTGTGGAGGACGTTAATGGAGTGTTTTCCATGCAAAGGGATGATTCAATCTCATCTCTCAGCAGTAAACGTGGGCCCGTCCCTGCTCTGGCTGATCACTCTGACTGGAGTTCACGGCAGCGTGAAGATTAAATCCACTCCACCCGTTCAGAATTACTTAAGATAATTACCAAACTCATTTTAATTTTCAGCTGCGGCTGCATTTAATTCCATTACGGCTGAAGTTCTGCTGTCACAGCTTTTCATATGTCACAAATCAAACACAACCGATCACACACACACCAACACACACACACTCACTCAGCAGGAGTCCAATCTTATGGTCCAGAGCTGGACTGTTATTTTCCTTCCTCTCTACATTTGTCAGTAAACTGTCTTTGTGAGCTGGTGTTCGATAGAACAACTGATCCTCCAATTCGCACGACGGAGGGGAATCCTCTCCGTGACAAAACGTGTCGCGCCACAACGTCGTTCCTGTACCATCTGCTCTCAGCGGGAAGTGTTTTACAGCAGCTCTCTGTGGAGTCTAAGGCTGTGCAGAAACACACAGGGCATCAGGTTTACAGGTAAAGGCGGGCTTACACTGTACGACTATTCCCTCTTCAGTCGTACGTCTCAGATCAGTCTCAGACCCCCACTAATTCCACGTCATTCTACGACTGCTCTCCACCACGATTACCCTTGCAATGCCGCTGAGATTTGTGCTGCTCTATAATTGCTCGATTGTAAACCTCAGATTGACATTGGTTCCTGATGTTGGTTCCTATAGATAATGGCTGACGAACGGCACGTCGCGCTCTTTGTTTGTGCTTTTCTGTGCGCTGAAAGGGAAAAAGCCGCCAAGCGCAGACGGAGATTGTGGGCCTGAAGTTGCTTGCGGAAGCGTGGGATATATGGATATATATATATACATATATATATATATATAGAGAGAGAGAGAGAAAGAGAGAGATCTGTGTGGCAAAAACTTGTCGTATGTGCAGGATCGTGACGTAGGACCCCGTATATTGTCCGTCACGACGAGAAATTTTCTAACATGCCAGAAATTTGTCGGGAGGTCGGCGACTCGTCTTTAGGACATCAGGACGTGATGCAGAGCCTCACTAACTATACATCCCGATAAAAGCTCACGACCCCGTGATCCCTCTACGATTATGCAAATTAGGCTGCGACTGGTCTGGGACGACAAAATCGTACAATGTAAGTCCGCCTTAAAACAGGCTCCTGAAGGCAGAAAATCTCTTGTTTTATTGTAAAAACTAAACATCAATGTGTTTCATTGAAAACTTATTTTGAAAATTTGCAAAGATGGATTTTAATTTGGACCAATAATCAAAACTTTTGCTTCAATTTTTTATATCGTACCATTAATTAATTGATTTTATTGACTTTTATTATTGATTTTATTGATATTTTAACTGTTTTAATGAAGGAAAGTTTCAGTCGGTATAATTTTTGTGTGTCTTTCATGTCGAGTTGGATATTTCTCGAATCTGTTCCCATTACAACACCCACATTAACAATGTGTCGATACTGTGGTCGTGTTTATATTTGTTTTCATGTGGGACGATTATTTTTAGACCAAATAAGTGGGTTTCAATCCAAACACCACAGCTGCAGTGACTGCTGGATTAGATTAATTTACCAGGAAGTGGAAACTATTTTGAAAGGTTTCTACTTCCTGTTCTTTTGCACAGTGCTGTGGAAGGTTGGTCGGACAAAACTCGACATTTTTCTGATGCGTGACAACAAAACATCTGTAAATCAAGACAATAACCAGCAGATTAACTGATATTAAAAATGTCTGTTTCAGTCCGACATGAGTCAAACGTTCTGGAGCCAAAATGATTCACTCTCCAAATGTGTCGACCAATTTTTCTGACTGCATTTTCAAACACACACACACACACACACACACAACATTTACACAGACTAATGAAGCAGTGGATGTGATGGTGATGTCACGGTGCCAAACTGTGACATTTTCCATCTTTACTTTAGAAACTTCTTCATTTTAAATGTGCAAACAGATGCAGTGACTCACAGTCTGTGTGTGTGTGTGTGTGTGTGTGTGTGTTAGAAAGAGTTCAGTTCTGGAGGTTTCTGAAGAGAAGATTCACAGATGTCACATTTAGCACCAGAGACTAAAGTCCCGTCCCAAAAAGAGTCCAAACATTATATTCTCTGGAAACGGGTCCTAGAGTGGGTTAAGTCTCAAAACACCTCCGCAGTGTTTTTGTGTAGACGACCAAAACATCTTCTGTGACATCATTATGATGTCATAGCCCTACCACCATTACTAACCTGTAATCTGCGCATCCCATAACATTAACAACAATGGCGAACTACTGTCAGGTTCCTCAGATACTGTACTTGAAACATGCCCGTTAAATCGGCATCAATCATCATATTACGGACTGAGACGCCTCCCAGTCAACGCTCGCACGTTTGGCCGACCTATTAGCTGTGTCTCAGTTCAGGGGCTCCATCCTTCGGAGGACACACCTGGAGGTCGATTACGCCACAAGTCCTGTCCCAGTCGATGGTTCCTTCTCTCACCTGTTACAGGAGGACACACTGCACCTACTATCCTTCATGGCCTCTCTTACCCCAAGATTCTTTGCATGCTGGTTAGCCACCTAGCACGCTAGCTATCGGAATGTTGAGGCGGCTCTGCGCTGTCGTCATGGTAACCCTGCTCTGCGGCCGGCTTGGAGGCGTGGTCGCCCACTGGCAGGGCTCTGCTGGCTGCATAGACGGAGCTGAGGAGCTGTTGGAGGTGTAGAAAAGCTGCTACTTTCAAATGTTTGACGTTCGGACGCAATCGGGAAACGCTCCAAAGGCTAGACCATCCCATTTACCAACGGTTGGCTAGGCTGGGCCAGCCCCTGAACTGGGACACAGCTATAATGTTTAGAGGTTGTTTGCAACATGCAACCTTACAACATCTTTGTGTTGTGCATGTATTTGTGTGGCAGCGTTGCATGACGTGTGTACTGCAGCGTTTAGAGTCACAGACGCTCCTAGAAATGATGCTGTGTTTACGGAAAACTTTTTTAAGAACGAAAACGAAAAAGATCATTTTGGGAAAGCTCCTTTCCCATGTGGACGAGGCCTGAGTCTTTACGTAGGTCTGAATCAAAGTCTTTACGTTGTTCTCAACCTCTGACGTGATCAACCTGATGGATTTTAATGTGGACAAACTGAACTGATACTGAACCACAGGGTGAGAAGATAATGAGTTAATTCTCATTTGGGGCCTGTTCCTTTACGCTGCCTAATGCTCCATTCGTTCCCTAATGCTCCATGGGGTAATTCAGTGTACACCAATCCAATTAAGCAATACCATTAAACAGTGAGCACCAGAGAGCAGAGAAATACAATTACAACGAATAAAACATTCATCAAGTCAAACATACTGGCGCAACAGGCAACGTTATGGTTCGGCCCAGGAAAGTCAGCTGCACAAAATGAGGTTTCTATGAAAAACTAAATTTAATTTATGCAATAATGTGCATCAAAGAGACGGAGTGTGTTTGTCAGTGAGAGGGAGACAGAAATATAAAAGAGAGACAGTGAAGGTGACACAGAGGGAAGTGACTTCATCTCCAACTGAGTGGATCAGTCAGAGTGAGAAAATAAAAAGACAGAGACATCAGTGGATTTTTCCATGGCATCCAAAGGGGCAGCAGATGATGACACGTCGGTGATTGGTGACACACTGAGATGCTGACAAAAACAGAAAGGCACGCTGCACCACACACACACACACACACACATGCTGGGCTTTCCATACTTGTGAAAAGAGCTGCACCGTTAATCACAATATAATCAAAGGTAAAATGTGTGTCAACATTGTTGTTGCATTGTCAGCAACATAAATGTTGTGTTGCTATGGAGACGCCCTGGACAACAAATCCTACTTTCAAGCTGTAAACCTAAATGTTTGATTCACGAAAGATTCAAGAAACATCACATCTTTAATTTTATATTTTTCAAGTAAAAACGATGCAAAAACGATCACTGACACTGAAATTGATCATAATCTGCTCAAATAATGGCAATATAATGATTTTTGAATATCGTGCAGCTTGTGCAATTATGAGGACGCTCATCAAAAGATGTATTCACTAAACCTTTACCCTGAATGTCATCGAAAACAAATCCTAACTCTGAACTCAAGTTTTACCAATCCTTGTCCAGCACTAAAGGTCCCACACCTGACCTAAAGACGCCAAAACATCCACATGATGCAACAAATGTGTCCCCATGATGCCAACGTGTCTTCACGACATTAAAAACCGTTCACCATACCTAAATGTCCTAACGATGCCAAAATGTCCCCACGATGCCAAATATACCAAATTTGACTAAATGTCCTCAAAATAAAAATCGTCCTCACAGTGATGGCTTTGTAACCACAGTAACCGGATGTCAACTGGTACACACTCACCAGGCCTGGGGTTTCCTCTTCAGCAGCCCCTGTCTCCTCCACTGGGAGTGAGGACTGAGGTGGTAGGTCAGCTGACGACAAACCTTCTCCATCGCCCCGAGAGAGTCGCCCTCCTGTTGGACACACACACACACACACACACAAAGTAAACACACACAGCTTCAGTTACAGACGAAGTGTGTGGTGATGAGAGGACTTTTCTACACAACAAATCAGACATGACTCATTTCTGTGTTGGATGGTGAAGAGAATTACTGCTGTTGATCTACATCACTTTAAACATGGCCGCTAAAGGTTTAATGTTTTCAGACCTAACATTAACATCAGACCGGTCAGAGTAGATTTTTCTTAGCAAAGAAGAGTGTCGCAGTTTTACAGGTGTTTACATGTAACTACAGTTCAACACATTATGTTTGGTTTGGTATTTATACAGCAGCTTTCATAAGAGAGATTGCAGCTCATGGTGCGTTACCTGAAGAGAAAATGAGAATAATGATTAAAAAAATGACATAATCACCATTAAACAAATAGAAACTGCTCATTAGAAGCAGTAGTAAATAGTAGAATAATGAAATAGAGTCCAAAAAATGGCTCCATAAAAGTGCAATATTAGGATAAGATCTCGTTACAGAGACAGATCAAGGACTTTACTTTTATCCCTTTGATCAGTTTCTGTGTCGCTGCAGCAGCAGAGTTTGACCTCGGCTGAAGGTGTTGGTCTGGTTTTACATGAGCATCATCACTTCCTCCATTATTCTGTTATTTATGGATCAATTATCGACCGAGACACCGACGGAGACGAGACGAGCAACAAGAGCTGGAAAAGTGACTGAAGAGATGACGTGTGAGTCGGAGGATCCAGAGCTGCAGCTTCATCGCTAACACTTGACCTTTCCTTTTCAATATAGGCTGTGTGTGTGTGTGTGTGTGTGCGTGTGCATTCAGCATGGTATCAAAACAAAAGAAACACAACCGATGTCAGTGACAGGTGTGTACCAGTGGCCATTACTGAGTTTAACCCTGGTTCAGTTCAGAAAGAGCTGGAAACACTCATCAGTGGTGACGGACAGACTTCAGGCCTCTGCAGTTGAACAGGTGAACGCACTGAGGTGTGTATTGAACATTTATACACTTCTGATGGTGTTACAGGTTAAAGCTTTGCAGTAAATGTGGTTGGACACACACACGTGAGAGGAAACATCATGTTGGACACGACGTTATCAGCAAATGAGACGGAGCAGTGAAGTGTTGCCGAGCCGACAGACAGGAGAAAGACATGGGGAGGTAATTAAAGGATTTGAGGACCAGTGGAGCAAAGAATTAACAAACACACACACACACCTACCTTCTGTCAGTGTCACAGTGTCTGATATGTCGGGACACACACGTACTCACTCACTTCACTGTTGGGAATTCAGTGCTACATAACGAGTTGATGGGCTTTGTCATCAAAAGTGCTCTGTGTTTACCACCCGCTGTGCTACACCGCATTCACTCCGCAAAGAGTCTGAAATGATCGTTGCACTCAAACGTCACACAAAGTGGATTTAAAATGTTCTGTACGACGACTTACCCCCAGGTGCCTGATGGGTAAATTATACACTCATGTGAAACAACATCTGCCCCGTCGTGACGAAACAATAACGATGAATCATAAATGTCAGACGTCTCAGGTTTCTACGCGGCTTAAGAGAGGTTCGTTTCAGCCGCAGCGACCAGGTTGCTAATACGCTGCTTCATTACCACCCATCTGCCACTCCAACCCTCCACTGTGTTGTGAGGCTTGTTCCTCCTCTATATGGAAATACATTTATTCAGAGGGTGAGTCAAGTTTACAGGTGTCAGTATCCATTCAAAACAGATGGCGAGGGGAAGAAGAGACGTCAACAAAGACTGAACTGAGAGACTGAAGCGGATGGAGTTGGAAGAAACTATATTTCTATCAGACAGTTGTTTTTGTCATTGAGTCGATACCCAGAGGGAAAGAAGAGGAAATGTTCCTCCACTTCATCGGCTGCCAAATGACTTTTTATTTTTCAAACTGAAGTGATAATGACTCTGTGGAGATGTTGTGAATGTGAGTGTGTGGTCAGACACAGTGTTTGCAGTCTATGCTAGGCTAACTGCAGTTAGTATAGTTAGCCTCAGGTGCCAGGAAATTTCAGATGAATGCTACTGTTGCTAAGGCAACTGTTTGCTAACATGTCAGCACTGGTTAGTGATGAACGGGTATGTTAGCTTGCTAGCATGTAGCTTGGTCAAATATAAATAATTAATAGCTATGTCCCAGTTCAGGGGCTGGATCCTTCAGAGGACGCAGCCTACATGTTATATGGAGGCCAACGGTCTAGCCTTCAGAGCATTTCTTGTTTGCCTCCAAACGTAGTTAACATCCTAATGTCAAACCTTTGAAAATGGTGGCTTTTTTACACTTCTAACAGCGGGCTACCATGGCTACAGTACGGAGCCACATCAACATCCTGATAGGTAGCATGCTAGATGGCTAATGATGAATGATGACAGGTGCAGGTGCGAGAAGGCCAGATTTGGAGGAGCCTTCGAATTGGGACAGGACTAAGCTAAATGACTACGCTAGCTAATAAACACCATCAGGTTACATCACCGATCACAGATACCATTTCCTACCGTTGTCTTTCTGCAAACTTTCTGGAGCCTCTGTCGTCTAGACCGACATCTTTGCATTTTAAGGTGGTTCCCACAGGAACAGCTGCTTATCCTTCGACTCTTTCAAGCTCCTTTTGCTGGAGTAAATGAAACAAATAGATTTTATTTTTTAATATAACAGATATAAACAAGCTAATACAAGCATACAAACCCATTTGGCAATCAATGTGATGTTTATGATCTCAGCTACAAGTGGGTACTGCATTGTTTTTTCCAGTCCTGCAGGACGTCGATTACAGATCACATCCTGTGGTTTCACAGTTTGTGTTTAAACACAGTCTGGAACAATGAGCTCAATTAACTGAGGAGTGAACTGAATATTTGATTCACCACCTCCACCTGAAATGTTAATAAGGTCTGAATGGGGGTTGGATTATTCATTTATGCAAGATTATTTCAGCGCATAATGCTCCTCCATGCTTTCCACACCTGAATTTATCATGTAGGGCACATGGCACACGCTGGTGCAATCAAAACTGTGACTGGCACAAATACATTTAAAGTTGCACTGAAAAGAGGAAACGTGGAGATAATAATGTGAAGCACCAGATGCTCAGTTTCGATCCTTTTTTTTTCTTCTTCCTAATGACACTTGTCATCGCAGGAAAAGCACAGGTGTAAGCAATTACAGCAACAATCCACTGAGCCAGCATGTGTGAAACCAGAAAGCCCTGACACTAAGGGTTGGTGTTGCTGTGTCTGCTGGAAAAAAAAAAAAAAAAAAAACTGTTTCCGAGCACATTTGCCAAATATCAACACGTCAGTGGTGTTTACAGCTCGTTTCCACTGGGCACAAGAAAAATATGAACCCAGGTTTAACTTTTGCAGGTTTCACCTTTTAACTTTTTATTTCTTATTTGCACACTTCAAAATGATCCAATGACCCAGTGGAGCTTCTTCTGCACTGGTTTAATAGCAGCCAACTGGAAAATGTGATATTCACACTCATGAATTTCCATTTTCTTTGGTTGAAATCTGGCATATTTGGACAGAACCTGAGCTGACGTGCCGTCATCTACACTGCCTCCATCCCAAGAAATCTGCAGTCTCTGCATTTACTGTGTTTAAATATGTCTGCGCTGTTTATATCTAATAGACTTTTCCATTAGCACTATTCGACTTGACTCGATTTTTTTTTTTTTTTGATTTTCCACTAAGGATAACAGCTGGTACCTGGTACTTTTTTTGGCAACTCCTCAGCCGACGTTCCAAAGCGAGCCGAGCCGATTCTAAAACATGACGTCCACCAACTGCCGGCCGCTGATTGGCCAGGGTGTCATCACTGGAAGAGTCACAAGTGCGACGTCGTGCGACACAAGAGTCAAAAAGTCAAGTCGTTTGATGTGGGTCGGTGGCCTGAAAACCTCAAACATATTCAGATTTTATCAGATGGATACTTCATTCATTTTCAGGGAAAAATTATGATAGACTGTATTACAACTGCTCCAGGAATAATGAAATTGAACAGGATAAAGACCAATTTTAAAAATGAACATAAAGTTATACAAATATCCAAAAGTATCTGAAGTATCAGAAAAATACTTCAGAGCAACTGTAAAGTTTGTTCATTTTATAACTTGATTTATCTCAGACTGTTTTCTGACCCCTGCACTGAAACACAGTCCTGACATGTTTGACATGTATAAACCTACTTTCCTGCTCTGATGTAATGTCCTGCCATCCCAAAATATCACTCTGCTGTTTAACAGTCTCCACTTTTCACAGGTTGAGGAAGTCGTGACTCGCGGTCTGATGAAAAACCTTTTAGACGACATAAGCTCAACTATGCATGCTAACGCTAAAAGCTAAAAATAATACGTCCTGGTTGCAGAAGCGTTGACATTTCTGCAGTTGCAGGGTTTTTATTATTTCATTGCTCTGTGTGTATGATGACATGTCTGTTTGCACCAGACACATTTTAAACGTCAATACCAAACCAATAACTGTCTTTTTTTCCTGACGTGATGTTTTACTCTGGCTCTTGTTTATATCTGTGTCTCAGCTCAGCTGTTGACATTGTTGTGCTTTGTCATGACACTCTTGGTAAGGTACAGTCGTACAGAGTTTTCTTGTCACATCAATAAAGCTGCATGAGTTGAACTGTGCTGTGAATGAATGAGCGAGTGTTCGGGTCGATGGCGGCAGCAGCAGCAGCTGGTCGGAGCCTCGTGGCTTCACGCCTTTTTATTTATTTATTTTTTTTAACATTTCACTGCTTCCTGTCTTCGTTCTTTCATCCTCTGTCTTTTAGTTTCTCCTTGTCTTTTTTTCTCATCTTTCTCTCTTGCCCCCCCACCACCTCTTTTGCTCTTCCTCTCCCTCGTTACATTATTGATACCAAACACATCTATGAATCTTTTCCAGTCTCCAGAGGAACGATGACCTCCCTCCTCTCTCTCCCTCTCTTCCATCTCTCCCTCTCTCTCTCTCTCATCTCTCTCTTCCTTATTTATCTGTCTGCCTCATCGCCGCTCCGTACCCCTCAGGCCGGCCTGCTGTTAAGGTTCGTTTGCACAGTAAAATGGGAACATCACTTTGCTCCTATTTTTCACTGCGTGCCCTACATGCTCCGCCAAATTCCTGCTAAACCGCTCCTCCTCCATTCTGCAGATGAATTGTTTGGATAATTCGATCTTATTGCTCTCGTCTCAGCGGTCAAGAGGTTCACAGGGGAAAGACCTGAGGGCTGGGCTCAGATCTCAGATCTCAATGAGAGGACATGATGTGCTCTCATCACAGAGGACACTGACGTCCTTCAGCTTGTGGTCAGAGTGGAAGTTACGTTACACAACCAAAGCTTATATATGATTATTAGGCCGGTCAATTAAAAATGATGTGTCCATTCTTATGTGTTTAAAATGTACCATGAAGGCATCTTTTCCAGGTGTTTAATATCGGACATATGTGCTGCTTTATGTAGATGAAACTTTAAACCTTAATACATTAAAATATGGTGGGGTTAGAAGAAATGTGCATTTACGCGTTATTAGCTTAACTTTAACATTAACTTTAACAGCTCTGATAATCATTTATGATGTGAATTACACAATCAGAAAACATCCTGATTAAAGCTGGATATCTTTTGTTTACACTTTGGAAAATAGACAAATTTACAATAAAGATAATTGAAGACACAGTGCACGTGAGAGAGGCTAAAACGCTGTGTGTGTGGGGTGGTGGTTGATGAGGAATATTACTAAGTTATCGATTACTCATAAATCACGACTGCTAGACGTACCCCCCCTTTCACTAACACACGCCTTCAGAGGACATTATATTGATTTACATTCATTTCCTAGCTAACCTTAACTCTAACACTGACTCTTACCATTAACCTTAACTTAACCTAAACTTACATCGACCTTAACTCTAATTTAACCTTTATCTTACTGTGGAGCAGGAACTGAAGGCTCAATCTCACTATATCATTACTATTACATTTGATATTTTCCTCTCTTTTCTTATCTGCCCCCTTTTTATTTATTTAGGTATTTATTCATTGGCTTCAGGGTGGAGTTCAGTTTTTAAAAAGATGATGTAATACTTCATTATCTCCATAACCTGTTTATTTATTTACTCATACAAATAAAATGACAGTGCTTAAATTATTCTCATATATATTATTGTTAAGACTTAGATGACCATAAAACGTACATATATTTTTAAATGTATATATTTACCTTGTTTATTTGCACATCAACTGTAACCAAATATTCTGTTTCTGATGCTGATGTAACGCTCGTATGATTATTATTCTAAAAGAGGTCAAACAAAGAAAAGAGAAGATTTAAGCCATTTTAGCAGCTGCATGTGGCGACAGCGGTCCTTTGGTCATTCATAAAGAAAAGATATCCCTCATTCAAGAAGCTACAACCAGACAGAGCTGCAGCAGCAACATTACCCCGACTGTAACCTTCAGACTGTCTTCACCTTATAACGTCATGACTGAATCAATAGATGAATGGATGAATGAATGAATGACGTCCCCTTAAGAAATGACAAGTCTCCATAATGTGAGAAATATATGTTGGTCCCCAGAACATGAGTCATACCAACACACACACACACACACACACAGCTAACTCAGCCTGTATGAGGCCCCGTGGTGATCCAGTTCAATCTGAATCACATTTTGTCATCTATTCATCCTCATCTCTCTCTCTCTCTCTCTCTCTCTCTCTCTCTGTGAACAGAAATATCTTCAACAATTGAAGCAAAATGTCAATATGGGCTTTCAGTGTGAAAAAATAGGCCAAAGATAAAACACACACAAGGCTGGAAAATCAACCACAATCAGATGTGGCTGCAACAAACACAACTCTATCTATCTATCTATCTATCTATCTATCTATCTATCTATCTATCTATCTATCTATCTAGGTGTATCATCCCTCCATCTCTCGTTATCATGAAGCTAATTAACAAAAGCAGCTGTGATAACTTCATCAGTCTTGTATGAAACAAGGAAACACTATATGTTTTCATTAAGTATAATCAAATAGAGACAATAACATGATCTGCCATGAGTCACACACTCCACCTCCGACTGAAATAATACACCTGTCTATTACCCATCATCTCCTCACTGATGTTTTCCCTCTCCTCGTCACTTCTGACGTAGCTCAAGCTCATGTTGAGGTCTCTGAGGTGCTTTTCTGTAATTTACTTTTTGATTGAAGCGATTTGAATTGTTGGAGACAGGACGCAGGACGCAGGAGGCTGAAGACGTGAGAAAATGAGATGTAAATGTAGACATTGTTTGGAGAGCGGCTCTCAGCCTGCAGCCTGTGGACATATGGACGAGTGGGCAGATATTAACCGGCGGCGCCTGTCGCTTCACAGTGTAACAGGAATACTGTGTGATTTGATCTGTGAGAGCTGTTATTTATTTTTTTATTCCACCAATTTCCACTGTTTGTCTTAGAAATCAATAAAACCAATAAGTTTAGTTCATATGGAAACAACTGTGAGTTCAGCTCTGTAACAGCAGTGTCTCAGTTCAGGGGCCTCATCCTTCAGAGGACACATTTGAAAGCCGATTACGCCCGGTCCCAATCTGAAGGCTCCTCCAAGTCCGGAGACACACCACACCTGTCCTTCGTGGCCTCCTGTATCTCAAGATTCCTTGTGTGCCGTTATGTATTAGCCACCTAGCATGCTAGCTATCAGAACATTGAGGTGGCTCTGGGCTGTAGCCGGAGGTGTGGTCGCCCGCTGAGCAGGGCTCTGCCAGCTGCATAGCCAGAGGTGAGGAGCTGAGGAGGTGTTGGAAGAGTGAAAAATGCTGCCACTTTCAAATGTTTTGATTGATTGAGTTTGGATGCATTCAGGAAATGCGCCGAAGGATAGACCGTCAGTGGTGATATTTACTTTTAGAAATGATGCTCAAGGTTCCTGCTACATCCTTTCAACAGTGACAAAAGGACTCGAGGTGAAAATACAGAGGTGTCTGGGTGAATTCACTCTTTCAAGGACTCAAATAAATGAAACTCTATTGACCTTGTTTTTGATTCACTTTGACTTCCTGGATTTTCTTTTCACCTCTCGACTCCTGTGAAACCAAAACCTTCAACACCGAGGAGGTAAAGGTCACGTTCAGACTCGTATCTGTTCTGTTTGAGTGTCAGTGACTGGATCTGATATTTAAAAGGCAAACACAACATCTGTTTCTTACTGCAGAGGTGTCCACACAACAACACAGTGATGTTTTTGCCTCCTTCTTTTTCCTCAGTTTTCAGTGTGTTTCCTCCAATAATAACGACGACGGTGCGTCATCGGCTTCTTCATATTGACCTTTGATGAAGTCGTTTCAGTCTTTGTTTGATTTGATGGATATGATGCAGCCGGCTGATTGATTCCATATTTACTGAGGAATCGATCGTCTGTGGGACGAGTTTATCCTGGACTCAGTGTAATCTAATTACCCACAAGTCTGCAGGAGCGTGTGCTTTATTATTGATAGCAGTGTGTGTGATACAGGATGTTAAATTAAAAAGATGTGAGTTCAGTTATTTTCCCGCTCCGTGTCTTTATCTCTGTGATGATTGACGACTCACCACAGCTGGATTTACATGATGCAATCAGCAATTACTTTGCTATTTATGCATCGCCACAAACATCTAATAAACAATCTATTAATCTCGTCTTTGTTTATTTCTGGGCCGAGCTCCATTAATCCTGCAGCAGCAGCAGCAGCAGCTGCAGCAGCAGCAGTTCACTGTGTGTTCATATTAATCAGATGTGAGGAGGCTGAAGCTCATTCAATCAATTCTCTGTTCTCTGGACTGAAGTATCGACTGTCATGGAAGAGACACAGAGAGGACACACACAGTCACACAGTGTTTACTGGTGTGTGTGTTGTAGCATGCACATGAACGCATCGCCACAGAAACAGTCACACACTGTGACAACACGAGCGACAAGTGACGAGTGAGTCGACTTTGTTTAACAGAGATTTTATCTGTATGAACCTGTGTGTGTGTGTGTGTGTGTCTTTCATGTTGTTGCACTTGTGTAATGACATTAAAGTGGAGCTCTGCAGGACTTGCCCGTGGCTATGCTACAGTTTTACCTTCATTAAACAGCTTCAGTAACTGTGATGGTCACATACATGACTTGTAACATGTCACAGGGAGAACGGAGGCTCTCTGTCCTCCACCTGGCGTCTCTGGGCTGAAAACCAACCTTGCAACATCAGTGCAGCACTTGGCCTCTGCCCCACGCGCTCCGTAACCCGTAATCTGTGTGTGCAGCTCTAATCAACATCTTTATATTAAAGAGTCCAACGCAGAGTTTCTCTGATGAAGCCACAGTCACAACCTGTTTCCTGCCCAGCAACAAACAGCACATACGCAAAGTTAGCAACCTGCTAATTAACATAGTGAACCGGCTCCAGATGGTGAGCTAATGTTGCTACAAGTGTAATGTATATAAACAGGCTAATGTTTGTCTAATGTGTCACCTTCATGTAGAGATAATGAGTCCTGTCGCACACATGGTGACAGTGACTCTCACAACGAAGACCGACCCAGGATCAGGTCTGGGCTCGCCATCAGGGTTATTGTGTCCTAAAAGACCGACTAAAACTTTGTGACCGCCATCTTTATAAAAGGAGTGACATCATCACACATGCCTCTTCTGGATCATAAACATTGATCACAGCGAGGACGACGAGCAGCAGAAATGTGTCGGAGCAGCTCATGAAGGCCCACGGGACCCGGGAGGCAGCAGTGTTTGCGTGTTGCCATGAAAACGGAGATGACATCACGACGTGGATTTACTGTGGCTCTGTAGTCTGAGGAAAAACCAACTGGTTCTTTCTTAGAGGGTTTATGAACCAAGCTCCAGGTCAGAGTCAGAACCAGAACCAGAACCAGCCCTGGGTTCATTTTGTTTGAGCCGCGGTATCATTCAGCTGTCGATGCCGCGTCAGCATGTAATGTGAGGAGAGGAAGTGAAGCCTGAAAAATCCTTCAAGGTGAAAGTGTAAGAGAAGAAACATCAGAGAGGACGGACGGACGGACGGACAGACAGACAGATGGATGGACGGACGAAGGAGAAACAACACCTCCCTCCCTCCCTGCCTCTCTCTCCTCTCATAACACCACCCCCTCTGGTGTCTCTCTGCCTCCCTCTGCTCACCCACCATGAACCTCACACACCACCACCATCTCCACCTCCACCTAGTGTGAACAGTCGCACGACGACGAGTCTTTCACATGGCAATTATTTTTCTGTTCCGTCTGAAAATACAGAAACGAAAACTCTCCATAAACACAAGTGTTTGTTTCATCACCTGGTTTCATCACCTGGTTTCATCCTGGTTTCACTTCAGGCTCAAAGACGTTCATTTGTTTTGGTAAATTCACTCATTCACAAACTGCTGCTCCCTTCAGCCCCTGACACTGATCCTGCTCCACAGAAACATGAATGAGACGCAGCTGTCAACAACAATTAGATATTGATCATGTGATTTAAAGAAAAAAAACTACAGCACATCACCTGCAGATTTTGGCTTCGTCTCAGGTTTTTCTGTTGTTCCCAGTGGATTTCGTCTGACTGGTTCAGCCGCTCGCGATCAATCTCAGAGGAAATAGTCTTTTTTACTAATCAAGAGGTTATTGATTAGTTTGTCACTGTTCCTGCAGTAAAAACCTCTTGTTTAGCCTCATTTTTGTCATCAACAGATGGTCGAAGAGTATTTGTCATCAGTATTGTATTTTAAATCATCCTACATCATCTTTACTGTGTTTGCACAGTCAGGCTGGTGTTTGATGAGGTGAGGTGACATGTTTCATCCAGATCTGAAGGATTTGCATATTTGCATTTGTATCATCAAGACTTGTTACTGTAAATACATTAAACTGAGCTCAGCCCTGGTTTAAAAGAGGCCTTTTAACGCAGTCAGCGTCGGGGCAACATCTTTACAGCAGAACGCACCTTCACCTCCATCACTGCTCCGTCCTCCCTGCATTATTCATCCATACAGCTGCTGTCACGCTCCCCCCGCCCCCCCCCACTCCCTCAGTGACACACTGGACGACATGAATGGGCAAACACAAGGAGCCGGAGTTTCCTCAAGGACATCCAGATACACACAACCACTTAGAGCAGCAGTGTAACCTAATAGTGTCGGACAAAATGAGTCAGGGGATCATCTGATGGCAGCGCGGCAATGAATCACCTCGGTCTCCCAGTGTGTGTGTGTGTGTGTGTGTAACTGCATTCAAAGTATTCTGCACTGTATGTGATTCGTGTGTGTGTGTGTGTGTGTTCAGTGTAACTGCATGGCAATATTTACAAAGTATTCTGCACTGTATGTGATTCGTGTGTGTGTGTTTCCTACCGTCTTGGGGCAGTGGACGTATCGAGCCAGGCTGATAATCAGGTCGTGTGTGATGGGGTCGACCAGGTTTCTGAAGCTGGCGTAGCGATACAACACATCATCCAGGGATGTTGACTCCATGCCCAGGTCCTGCACACACACACACACACACACACACACACACACACACACGTTGAATAAGACACTCTTATTTACTTACACAACTGTACATAGGGTCATTACATAAGCAACAGTCATATAAGCGAGGCAAACTATTTATAAACCAAATTTCATCCACATGGTGAAACTCAATGAAGCTGAAGACAGAAAAACACAGGAGCTAAAATCAATCAGTGATTATTGATTACACACCATATATTTTTCCTTCAATCATAAAGGTGAACACATTCACACACACACACACATAAAAAGAAATCCCTTCTGCATGAGCCAGAATTTGAAAAAGGCTTTTACACTTTCCATGCTGCTTCGTAAACTCACTGACCTCCTGAAGCATTAAATAAAAGCCTGTTGCGCTGTCTGACTGACTGACTGACTGTCTGATTTGCCGATGAAGGAAAACATAAATTTGTCACATCTCGAGCTCCGTCAAAGCCGGCGAAGCATAAACCTGTTGGCAGAGCGTCACGCGTGAACAGCGGCCCTGTTAAATCTTAAAAAGGCGGCGTGAGTGACAACTGAAGACACGGCGGAGGATTAAACCAGAGCAGCTGCAGCGACTCTGAGAAATGAGCAACATGAAAACTAAAAAACTGTTTGTCATCGTCTGAAAAACTCCTGTTGTTTGGAAACTGGGTTAAAAATCTAATTAGCAAACAAAAATAGTGAAGTTGTTCACTGAGTGTGGCAGTGAAGGAAAGGTCACCGAGTCCCTGGGTATCATGAATGAGCTCCAGTCGTGGTGGCAACGCACCAGTTCGGTCATGACAAATCCTGACATTTTGTCTTTGCTGATACACAAATGGGAACTTGAAAGGGTCATGGATGTGGACAGCGGGAGTCCAGGCAATCTGCCACATTAAATACTGACATTTTAAAAATACGAGTGGGAAATTTATCTTGATGCTGACACCACAGAAAACACTGGAAATGTAAATGACATACGTCCTAGTAATAATGAAGTTTGTACATATATCAAAAAGACCTATGTCATATTCTTTGTTAACAACACATTATATATCGTTCATTTATGTATGTGCATAAAGCAGCACAGATTAGAGGCTGTAATGAGTTGCTAAGGGAACCTGAACGGGCTGAGGCTAGCTGGTTAGCAGCATCATGCTAGTTTCGACGGGTGAAATATGTATTATAGAAACAAGCTAACATTTGCGTAGCAGGAGACGACACCTGCTAAATAAAGGGATGAACTTTGATGCTAAACTCACATTTCTTCCAGATTCTAGTTTGTAAACAGCTGCTAATGCTAACGTTAGCCATGTAGCGATAGCAAAACCTACAAATAGCTCCGTTGGTAAGCGCTAAACTAGCAGTATTCCTAAAAGCCTGAAGCTGCAGTGTGAGTTTGGTGTTAGTTAGCATGCTAACATGCTAAACTATGACAATGGACATGATACGGGTAATTCCTGCTTAAATATCGCTGTTAGCAGCGCCTCTGTGAACATATTAGCATTTTTTAACAGTTACCTAGAAGTAACGAAAGCTTCAATTGTGGATTTATAACACTGGAAAAAATGGGTCATGAAAACACACACACACACACACACACACACAGTGCTCTTGTCTTCTTCCAGTCTTTATGCTAATCTTAGCTCGTATCATATAACAAACAATAGCGTGGTCTGCGTCTACACAACATATAATGAGTCTCCTTTTCTGGCTTTCTCCACTACACCTGCAGATAATGCCAGGAAAACACTTTATGGATACGTGTGCGCATGTGTGTGTGTGTGTGTGCATGTGTGTCTAAAGCATTTTAGTCTGTAAGTGCATGCAGAGTGTGTGAGATATACAGATAGATTTTTGTGTGTGTTTGGGTTTGCTGTGCAGACAAATTGAAAGGCTGTTCAGTGGCAGTGTGCCAATGCATAGAGAGAGAGAGAGATGCTCGGTCTCCCACAGAAAGGTATGACTCACTGAGGCTCTTCATGCAGCCTATTGTTGTGCGTAGGAGGGGCAGTAAATTATGACAGCAGCTTTGACTGAAACACACACACACACACACACACACACTTACTACTTTCAGATGAGAGCAAAAAAAATATTAATAGCAACAGAGAAACCTATGATTAGTCTATTAACAGGTGTGTATGTTGTGATATGTCGTGGTGGTGACCAGGACACACACACACACACACACACACACTTTCCAGCTGAGATCACACAACTCAAATTATTTCTGCTGGAGCTCGGTCGCTTCAGAGACGACTCAGATCCTGTCTCTGTCATTTTTTTTTTTTTGTTGTACATTTGCACACGTCACATTGTTGTGAATGGATTAAAATGTCATTCTAACACATTGATCTATAGTCAATAAGATCAATAGTTGAAAAATCAAATGTTCACTTTTTTACCCAGAGTATTCAGACTCGGTCCGAATGTCAGACTAAACGTAGGTCACTCTGTCCTCTGGGTGAAAACGACTTTACGTCTGTGGAAAGACCTAAGTTTTGACTCTGTTAAAAATAAAAACAAGCTCTTTTCTTTTTAAGCTTCGAGGAGTTCAAGGATCAGTTTTCAGATATTTTGGGACATTCACTTTCTTGCCAAGAGGAAGACGACGACGACATCAGACCAGTTTAATATCTCTCCATCTCTCTCCTGGACGATCCTGAGGCCACATGACTGTAACGTCTCCAGGATGTTCTGGATCCTGCTGGACCAGGTCTGGAGGACCAGGACACTTCCTCACCACCTGCCTGAACCACCTCACCTGGCTGCTTTCAACATGAAGGATGACCCAACCACTGAGGCTCCCACTGCTACAAAGAGTTAGCTGCTAGTTAGCCGCTAACTGCAGAAGCAGTATGCACCCTCTGTGTGTGTGTATGTGTGTGTGTGTGTGTGTGTGTGTGTTTGTATGTATGCATGTATGTATGAGGGTGAGTCAGACGAGCACACAATGTGTCCTTCCACATGCTGCGATAAAGATTGGAGCCACTATGCAAATGGATCAATGATGAATGGAAATTAATCTTCCAGCTTTCGCTCTAATCTGGACCCAAACATGGTGATGTTGTGTGTGTGTGTGTGCATGCGTGTGTGTGTGTGTGTGTAGCTCTGCAACAGTAAAAAGTAAAAATGAAATAATAAAAAAAGCCATACATTATTAACAGTGGCTCCTCATGAAATATACATGATATGGCCAAAATAAAAATGCAGAGTCTACTTCCATGAACTCTGAGGTCACTGTGGTTTAAGTGTGTACACAACACACACAACACACACACACACACACACTCACAAACAAACCGTTTATGCTGCGAGGAAAACAGCGTGGGCTTGTCTTTCATTAGAAAAAGCACCACCCACACTAATTAGAGGCGGTCAACATCAAAGCCAAGCTGCACACGAACAAAGACGGACGCTGCAAACACACGACGGCTCGAGTGCAGGCTCTTTGGTAAATAAGAGGAAATGGCAGGAGGATCCGTATGTGAGGTCTATGTTGACCTTTAATAAACACCACAGACTGACCAGACTCTGGCTCTGATATTACACAGGTTATTTAATCAGGAAAGGATGAAAATATATATATATATATATCTATTCTTAATCAAAGGTCTAAAACTGATCGTACTCTTTTTGTTTATTAATCATGTAGTTCAATGGGAACAGCTTCATTTTTGAGTCTCATGCAGCTTCAGTGATTCTGGCTGATTAGAGCTGGTCTCAGGTTGAAGCAGAGCTAAGCATGCTGGGATACCAAACAGCATGACGTCTACTAATCATGGATGAATGACAGCAGGGTATTGCTCAGTCACACATACCATTTAATGTAACGTAACGTTTTCCCACAACTTGTCACAGGATGAAAAGCACAGGTGTAATTAACAACTTGAATGGTGAACACTGCAGCAGCCTGACTGTCGCTGTCGCTGCCCTCACAGCTGGTGGTGACTGCTTTGTTGTGACATCACAAAGTAACAGGAAGTCCTGTCGGCTGGTTTTAAGGCTCAGTGTCTGAATACAGGCTGTGTGCATTTCTCTGTGGACTGAGGCTTTGATACTTTCACAGTATTAATATAGAACCTAGAGCTGCTTTATAATCACACTACACATGGACGTCTACCTTTATACTGTATGGAGCTTTAAGACGCACGTCTACCTTTATACTGTATGGAGCTTTTTAATTTTATGTCAGCACAGCAGCTTCAACGTGACAGTGGTTGTTAGGACACTCTGTCTCTCTGACAGTCGCCTTAATTGAAAGTGCGGAATAAAAAAAATGAATTATGGAAACTCTCACATGTCAAGTGCACATGAAGTGACGGTTTTTGCATTGAATGCATCGTTCCTGCCACATCACGCCGGTCCGTTAATAATAAAAAACGCAGCTTTATTCTCATAACATCAGTTCTTGGAATCAAACGTGGTTCATCACACGTCCATTTTGTGCAGAAACTGTGACATTCAACAGCGAAACACCAGGGCTGTGCTGGAAATGACTGACTCACTCATTCACTCCTGTTTATCCATTATCCACAGATTCAGAGTCGAGGACTTTACAGGGGACTCACTGGTAATATGGAAAAACCTCTCTGTTTGTTGTCTCTGCACATCAAGCCCAATGCATGATGGTCTATATTGCTGTACGCTACTTTTCATGATGCATACGGGTTAACATGTAAGGTATAATAACATCTCCCTATATATTCAGACAGGGGGCGGCCTGTCTGATCCCCAGACCTTTCTGTCTGGAGTTCTCACCAGGTTCTTCAACAGTTTCAACACATGCACACTAAGTTGACTGGAACATCTAATGCTGCATTTGAGACGACTTGGATCTCTGGATTTTCCAACCCCCTACTTGAAAAAGTGCAACCGACCGTCACCTCATGTCAGCACTCCCACTCGGGAAAGTTGGAGAAAGACCTCTACCCCGACGTCAACTGGGAAATTCCGAGTTGTCTTGAACGCAGCATAAATTGTTAATCGACGTTGATTTGAGTGTCATCCAGAGTGAACCCCGCCCTCGCTATGTCACCTGGGATTGGTTCCCACCCAATCGGAGAGTTCAGAGAGTTTGGTGAATCCACCTCACAGATTAGAGGGTTAGAGACACCAACACGAGGCCCTGTGGCTTCGACAACAGTTATTGACGAACGGCTGCTTCAGATCTGAAATATTAATGCCGACCACAACACAAGAGCCTCTCACCGTCTGACAAAAACCCGTAGATGAGTAAAAACTCTGCAGCTGAGGGAGAATTCAGAGGTTTTTCCAGCGACGCTGTTGATGATTGGAAATGCAGCGATCGACTCTGACCTGGGGGGGTGGGGGGCAGCAGCGCAGAGACGCTGGGCTTTGGTTTCAAGTTAATTGACGGGCGGTGATTAAGAAGGTGGCCTTCCCATTAGCTCTTAACAGAGCTCCTGTGTGATTAATCAGTGTCTGTTTAGTCTGAGCTCTCCGGCCATCGCCATGGTTTCCGGGCAACGAGGAGGAGAACCTGACTCTCCTCCTCCTCCTCACACACGAGCTTTCTCTCTCCTTTCTCCACCAAGTAATCCACTCTAATGTCTCTGTAATCGCTCACCACCTCCTCGTTCTCCTCCCCAAACACTTTTATTCCTCCTCTCTGCTCTCGTCTTCCTCGGTAATTGTCTTTATCCAATTCTTCATGTGCTCTGCTCGTCCTGTACGGAACGGCTCTGTCTGTGTGACTGATGGGTTTGTGACTGGAGTCCAATTTCGTCTTCATGACCCAACATGAAAACCTGTTATCATCGGCACAGTGTCAGGGCCTCGGGGAGAGAAAATGGTAAATATGGATTAACACATGTCGTTTTCATCCTTCACAGGTTTCCAGCTCTTTGGTGATTAAAAACAAACCACAACAACAACTGATCGACACATTGATAACCACGACCCAGATGAGTTGTCGACGTTTCCTTTCCCCCCCTAATCCCCGGCTTCACAAACAACAGCAAGAAGAAATCCTTCAGAGGTCGGAGGAGCTTGACCTACGGCCTCACGGATCAAAGCTGAACCACAGCGACTGCTGTTTACACCACCGTACCTTCTCCTTCCTATTGACACTGTAACACAGGGCCATGCTGCTGCTGAAACACTGCCACTGACGGAGACAAACTGGGAAAGATGCAGATTCAAAAACACATGAGAAAATGTAAGCATGTACGCTGCAAAGTACAGAAGTGATGCAACAAGCTTAAAACACACAAAACACCAAAACAAAGGCAACAGAGAAAACAAACAAGACAATGAAAGTGCTCCAGGCCTCCAGGGGGAGCTCCTTGAGCATTAGCATGAGCTTTGGTTCAAGAGGCCAGACCTACAACTAGACATTTGACCTCTGACCTTGGCCCAAGCAAGAGCTGCCTCAGCCAAGCTGATGAGACCAGGAAATATCTGAAGTCTGTCAATAATTTACAAGTCGCTTAACAAGAGCATGAAAACATCCACTAAGTGCTGACAGAGGCTTTATAGCTCACCACAAATCTCCTGGTGGCTGCTGCTGTTGTACTGGAAGTCTGATGCAGAGTGGCTGTTTGCAAATAATGTCTAAATATGCTACAGCAAAGCTGCATAAAGAAAGAGCCACTAGAATAAATAGAAATATCAGTCACATGTGCTCGCCAACAGTGCGGCTCCTTCTGACCACATATGTTTGAAAACTTTTGATCCTTTGTTATGTTTCTGGATTGAATGCAGATTTGTTGGTCTTGCACCACAGCTGTGAGTTAACCATCACACTTCGTGCCTATACTCAAACAGTAGGCCTACGCTGGTTTTAATTGCCCCCAGGAGTCCTCAGTCAGTCAGGGGGACCTGTCACAGGACACATGAGTAAAAAGTGGAGGCGGAAAACCACAACATTTGATGATACAACACGTCAGTTCCACAAGAAAACAAGCAGAAAGTACAAAAAAGTGATCTGTTGGGTTACTTTCTTACTAATCTTACTTTATATCGTGTCTCAGGTCTCCAGCTGCTCGGAGCGGACACTTCTTCTACATAAACGCCTGCCCCGGCTCTTTTCCTCAGGTCCGGTCGGGCCGGTCAACACGCCCGGACGCGCCGGGCTAGGGTCGGACCACGGACCATCGGGTCCGGTGGCGTTTAAACTGTCAGGCCCGGTGAGAACTGTAGCACGAATGAAGCCGCTTGGACTCTGCTCGATCGAGCGGCCGTGCGCTTTGAGAGGTTTTGCACATTCACACGAACTTGCAGAAAACAGAAACAGACCCGGTTTGTGGTTGACACCGGAGGCCTGTGTGACGAAGCGAGCTCAACTTAGTCCCACTCTATCCGGCTGGACCTAGCCACAACAATGGCGAGCCGGATAAACGCTATGACAACGCTCGTTAACTCAACCCAGGTTTGTCTTCTCGTGAATCGATGAACGCGCACGTCGGTATAAAGGGCGGGTTCTAGAGCAGCAGACCAATCACAATCATGAACGCAGACGCGTCAGAGAAGCGAGGTGAGTACTCAGCGGGTTATCGCTGAAAGGGCACGACACCTTTTCCCGAACAGGTGACTGGCCGGTGGGTGGAGCCTTTTCTTGGATTCAGATCTACCTGACCCGGAGCAGGTTAGCCGTTCAGAGTCAGTTACCATGGAGAGCATTATATAGCGCGAACTGTCTCAAGCTAGCCTCACGCGCCTGGCTGACGCCTAGAATCCACTGACGTCACCGATATTTCTAGATGGACGCAGCCACTCTCTCTGTTTTGGTAGGCGGGAACACAGATGGGCGTGTTTACTGAAGAGGACCCGCCCCCTCGAACTGTTCTCTATCTCGCTCCCCATTGGACAGTGACCTCGCCTCTGACAGGTTCATTTGCATAAAGTTGAACCACGGTCAACTTTTGGACGCTGCTCAAAAAGCCGCGCCGCCTACCCAAAATGCTTTGCGAGGGCATCAGCAACGGTTTGGCGCGTCCCATTGAATATGAACAGGGAGCCGAGTCATGGCGGACGCAACGATCGCCAGTGGATCCCAGGTGTAGGGGGGGGGGGGGGAAAATAAAGTAATCTGATTGGCCGGGCCTCTCATGAAAGTGGGTGGGCCCTACGTTCGTCATCGTCACGGCAACCAAAGGTGTTTCTGGGTGTACTTCTGAAGTGTGGGCGGAGTTGCGCTAGCTGCTGTGCTAACGACACAAGCTAACAGCCCCCAGCTCTGGACGCACCTACTCCAGTGGTATTGATTCACTGTTCCTGGAAAGAAAAGTGATAAACATCTCTTTTCAAAACTGTCTACTTCCTGTTGACGGGGCCAAACAATGAACAGACTTTTTTTTGTTGTTGTTATTTTGGCACGTGGACTTTTTAATAACTCTCTTTCCCCCTGGAAACCAAACCCCAGTCTTGGGTCTAATCTCAGTGCTGTGTTGTGGTGTGTTGCAGGCTGCGGGCTCCTCTGGGGTGTCACTGCTTAATGAACCAGAGGCAGAGATGGTAAATCCCTCGGCCCTGATGATGATGGATGGAGAGGTGTCCTTCATCTTTGAGCCTGTTTGCTCTGCTCCACGGTTCACCACTGGTTCGTGGATTAACAACCTAAAACTGTAAATAGTAAGAGAAAGGAAACTGATGGAAATCTCCAAAGCCTAAACAATGCACTGTGAAAGCGGCATGTGTGTGTGTGTGTGTGTGTGTGTGTGTGTGTGTGTATAAGCCAGGGGCGCTGTTTCCTGTGGTTGAGTCATAGGAGGACAAACAGTGAACGCTGGCAGCATATGGATAATGTGCAGCTCCATCCATAGAGATGAGTGCTTCTAATCCCTTATCTCCTTCGGCTCGTCTTTTCTTTCCCTCTTATCACCACAATAAACATCAGTTCACATCAACTCATCATCATTTCACTGACGCTGCGCTCAGATCCTCCCTTCACCTAACGCTGTGTTCATTTTGCTGCTTCTCTTTTCTCTCTGTGTGCTGCTAAGTTTTTCCTCCTCCTCCTCCTTCTTCTCCCTCCCTGCAGCAGCAGCAGCAGCAGCAGCCAAACACTGCAAACATCTTGAAATACAGAGGCTGTAAATCGCAGCCAGACTGAGCACCACACCTCCAGCCAGCCCGTCAGTCAGTCAGTCAACCAGTCAGCCAGCCAGTCAGTCAGTCAGTCAGTCAGTCAGTCAGTCAATCAGAGGCTGGCTGAGCTTTGTCAGCATCAGTGATGAGATTCACTGAGAGAGAAGCTGCATGTTTACACAGACTGGCAGCAAAAGCAGCCAGATCAGTGATGCTGTGTTGTCAACATTCGTGACCCCGTGACCTCTCAGAGCTCTCACCCCCCCCCCCCACCACCACCTACCTGTCGGAGTGTCTTGAGCATCTCTGTGGCCTCATCCTGTTTGCCCTGCTTGGCCATCAGCATCATCTCCTGGATCATGCCGATGCGGCGCTGGTAAGGCGGCGGCGGCGTCCCCCCACGGCTCAGACGGTCCCCTGACTTCAGCATGAGGGACGTCAGGATATCCCCACGCTCTTTAGTGGGGGTCCTCTTCCAGCTGTGCTGAGGGCTGGCTCCTCCGGGCTCCTGGCCTTTGGTCTGCTTGGCGCCCATGGTGCTTCTGTCAGGTGTGGACGGCTCTGTTGGCAGATAGCTGGACCGGTACCCACAGGCAGGCTTGGTTAAGGTCTGAGATACTTTGTGCAATAATGTCTGCAGCTGATCACATCTACAGAAAGTCTGCAGATGACTGCTTATATAAAAAAAAATGTTCCTTTCACTCAGTTGGATGTTTGCAGAGTAGAAAATGACGCTCCACAGCAGCTGCAGTAGTTTTCTGCTTTGGTGAACTTGTTAATCCGGGAGAGAGGAGCTCAGGTCGGGAACAGGTCTGAGGATGCTGCCTGCAGCATGGCCGCACAGCAGCAGCAGCAGAGTCAGGGTGCAGGATGTCCACAGTGGAGACCGTGGCCCGCCGCAGCCTCCTCCTCCTCCTCCTCCTATCCCGAGCACAACTTCACCGAAAATATTCAGCCTATACCTTCGACACACTGCGATCTCAGCTGTTCTCCTTCACAACACAGCCCTCCGTCCTGGACCAGAGGAGGAGGAGGAGGAGGAGGGAGGAGGAGCAGAGCGGGGGAAGTGGTGCATGAAGCAGGGCATGGCAATGTTTACGTCTCCTGTAGATCCACCGCTGACTGTCCGCTGTCTCCTCGCGCTCTCCTGTCCTGTCCTGTCCTGTCCGTCCTCAGCTGCTGGAAGTCACGCGTGAACCTGCAACAAACACCAAGCGTCGGTCCGGTCCGTCCTTCTCCAAGGTTGATCCGGAGCAGGAAACAGCCGCATCCGCGCGCCTCGTTCCACGGGGCTCAGTGTGTGTGTGTGTGTGTGTGTGTGTAGGCTGCAGAACCGTGGCTTTGACAGTAGGGGAGGAGAGTCTGAGGTGTCCCCTTGCTGGGACTGAATTATGTATCGTACCCTCTGTTCAATTGAATGGGGGCGCGCGGCGAGTGCACGTGAGCAGATATCCTCCCTCCTCGCACTGTGGTGGAGAGGAGAGAGACAGAGAGAGAGAGAGAGAGGGAGAGGGAAAGGGAGGGAGGGGAGAGCACGAGCACAGTCAAGTTTGCACTTTCTTCTCGTGCACATGACGCCCAGTCTGCACCGGACTCCATTAACTAACATGGAAATTATATGTTGTTTTGCGTATTTTACAGACTTATATGTAACTAATCAAAATCACTCATGTCGATAAAACTCCTGCACAGCCTTCACTTCAAATCGGCTCCAAGCTCTTCCCCAAAGTATCAGTTTTATTTATCAATATAAACTAATGTATTCATCTTTATTTTGGCGGATGGAGATAAGCGTGCTGCAGAAAAAGCCCTCAGAGCAATGTGTGCTGGTCTGTCAATGTCCTCCAGTGTCAGTGTGTCTCTGCAGATAAGACAGCGATTTCCATACTGAGTTCAGCTTTTTTTGCATGAAGAGAACAAGGAGGTGTTTGTTCACAGGGTGAAGTGACGGATGTGGATTCATCTGTAGATAGAACTGATGCACGAGACCTTTTTATATCATATAATAGGAAAATAACGTGCAGGATATATAAATGATATGATATCAAGTTTGGCTTCAATGCAGTAAGCCAGGTCACATGGCACATTGGTGATTTGGATGGACCAGTGATCAGAGAAAGAGCTGCACTGACACCTGGTGGTGAATGTGTGAAGTTCATGCATATCAGGTATCAATAATCAGGCTTGCTCTGATCAATAAACTAAATTAAATGGAAACTTTAAGACAACAAAAGTCTGGGTGTATTTCTCAAAAGGAATATTTATTTGTTTGTTTTGCCTTTAATTACATCTCTATTTACAGTAATATTTCAACCATCGTAGTTTCTGCAAATCACTTTATCAAAACAGAAAATTTCATTTTCTCACGTTGTCACCGGTGAGAGAGTTTCAGGCTCACAGCTTCCACAGCAGTCCGTCCGCCTCGCACCAAACACACCCGGCTCATGTGTCAATGGGATCAAGACTTCATTCTGGGTTTGTTTTTTTTTCTTACAGAGAGGAAGATGAGCATGTCTCACACACACACACACACACACACACACACACACGTACGTTCACACACATACACTCACTTCTCTCCTGTTAGCCACAACACTGGCTGCTCGGTTTCATCACTCTCTAGTTTGTGTGTGTGCAGCTTTTCAAAGACCTGACCCTCGTCTCATTTACAGGAAGGGAAGGACTCACATTTTAGTCATGAACAACACACACACACACACACATCAATCTGTCACAGCACTGAAGTCACTGATCAAGAAAACAGGACTTTAAAAGTCACAGTGAAACCAGATCTGTGTAAAACTCATCACTGCAGCAGTCGCCTCGTTATTTGAATAGAGTCGAGTTGTGACTGTTGAATAAACGTGTGTGTGGATGGTTTAGCAGCGTGTGACACTGGCACTGTGAAGGACCGAAGACATCTTCAGACAGATCTGTGGCTGCTTTATTAAAGATAAAGACGTCAACACTTTTAAACTGCACTCACGTTGAAGAGTGGAGCTAATGCTGGGTTTCTGACACGTGAGCAGCGTTCACATCAACACTCAGGTCATAATAATAATACTAACACTAATGATGAGAGGTAACGTCAGCTACTGTCCCACGTTCAGTGTAATCAAACTCATAAATTAAATATAGTGTCATATCAGCAACATGGAGTAGAGCTAACAAACCTGCTCTGTCATCAGACATGGACCTGAGCTGATGAGTTTAGTAATATATCAGTCAGTCAGTCAGTCAACAGTGATGTTGTGCTGTAGATGAATTGAATGAAGCCTGATGGAGCTGAAGGAGTTTCACATCCACACAGCTGAGAGAGGCTGAAATGTTTTAATCTGAGATCGTCTGAAGAGATCTGAGTTCACTCTGAGATCTGGGAGTCACTGTGTTTCAGAGCTGTGACACATAAACACTGGGGTTACAAGTCAACATGTGACACTTTCATGAATCCCGACAACGCGGTCGTTATGTTAACGTGTGGTCTGAGTGACGGTGTCTTTCTGCTTGATGTGAAGCGTCCAGCCGAGCCTCAGCTGGAGCTGCTGCTCTTTCTGTGAGACTCGAGCTAAAGTCTTAACGCCGAGGGCTGAGGAGGCGATGTAACAGAGGAAGGACAAAATCTAGACGACGGCGACAACAACTGAGAGCGCAGCGTCGCACAGGTGGGAGAGGAGACGAGCTGCAGTTAGAACGTGTAGCCAGCGGGGGGCGCCTTGTCGTCCTTGTTGCTCTCCAGGGAGAAAGGAGGAATGCGAACGTCAAAGTGGGAGCCGTCGGTCCGTTCGATACGAAACGTCCCCCTGGGATGAGGAGACACAGAGAAGAAGGTGAGTGAACCAAACGGAGCGCTGACCAATCAGAGCGTGAGCTGAGGCCTGGATGGACAAACTCACCACATGTGACCACTGGGGGCCTGTAGAGACACATGGCTGCTGTACTGAAACGCCGGCTGCTCCTTAGACAGAACTGGTTCCTACGACGACACACAAACCACAACATGGAGGGTCAGCTGGTTAAGTGATGTAATATTAGGGCCCGCCCCATTCACACCTGGTGTTAACCTGTGTCTCCAAGGTGATGGAGGGAGGGAGAGAGAGAGAGGCAGCTGCAGCCATCAGGTAAATTAGCAGAAGGCCAGATGATTGATTATTGATGGACTTTTTATTGATCTTGCACTTGGACTGATGCTACTTCTGTATCTTGGTTCTTATCCGTCCACTTACGGATACAAATAAAGTTGATTCAACTGCCAGTGATCAACACATGTTCTTCAAAAAGCACTGATCTCTCCATTGGCCACTCGTCACGTGATCTCATTTTCTGCTTTGCAAATGAACAGGTGTCCGTGGCTGTTCTAAGCCAATCAGACGAGTCCGCTCTCAATGTGCTTGGGGAGAGTATGTGATGTGAGGGTCGATGTGAGGGTCAGAGGTCATGTTGTTATGATGCTGTGTAAAACTCTTTGGGACAAACTGTTTGTAAAAGTGGGCTGTAGAAATAAACTTGTCTTGCCTGGACTTAGATCACATCACCTGAGGCAGACGAAGGACAACTGGTCGAGTCAGGTGATAAATGTCTTTTTTGTGTTTTTCTTTCACTAATGTGAAAATAAAAGGATGAAAAAGTGCAGAAAACTGAATTTACTTATTTTAAGTTCTCTGTGTGAGAGTGTGTGTCCGTGTGTGTGTGTGTGTGTGCGCACACTGACCCTGCCTACGACTCCCCGTCCTCGCACCGTCTCCAGGGTTCCTGACAGACTGAAGATCCTCCAGTGCCTCTCCCTCAGCTGAACCACCTCGTTGCCCATGTTCTCCAGACGGATACAGTATCGCCACTGTTGGAAAACACACACACACACACACACACACACACACACACACACGTTAATACTCTAAATCTGCTGAGTCTTTCCTCTGAGATGTTTCTCCACACAGATCAAACTACTCACCCAGTAAACATGGGAGTTCTGGGCCTCCTGAGAACGACAGAGCAGCTCCGTTAGTATTTGAATGAAGCACAGATGCATGATGGGAGACAAGCTTTGTAAAGACAGAGCAGTAACTGTGTTTTGTTTTGTTTTTCTTAATAAACAGTGTTATGAATTTACCCTCATGCCCATGTAGAAGGGGATGACGGTGACCCGGATGTTCTCGGTGGTCTCTCTGTGGACGTCCGACAGCTCCAGCCAGGGGTGGTTCTTCTCCTGCCACGCCTTCAGGGTGTCTCTGGCTGTGAACGGAGGAGCTGCAACACACACACACACACACATCATATAACAAACTCCATATGTGTTTAAGTCTGCAAGCCTCAGAGGTGACACCACATGAGCTTTTGTTTTTGTTTTCTGTCGTCTTTTAATAATCTGACGTCCTCTTCAGAGATTTGGAGTTTATCAAACCAATATTTAACTCGGAGGAGGAGGAGGACGTTGTTGTGACTGTGTGGAGCAACAGTGACAGCAGTGATGGAGGCTGTGGGTGTTTACATTTGGCAGGGTTGTACATGAGGAAGCGCTCAAACAGCTCGTGCTGGATGGGAACCTGCTCTGTGGAGTTGTAGGGCAGGATGTCTTCATGGCTCACGTAGTCCAGACCTGAGGACGGAGACAGACACTGTGAAGTACAGTACAGTAGAGTACAGAAGAGAAACCAGGCGGAGATACCAGTGTCGTGTCGGTGAGGTGTCGGTGTGTGGTTGGATACCTGGGATGGCGTACAGAGCTCTGCTGTCGTCGTGGTTCGCCAGAAACGTCACCGCCTCCGTCTGAGACCTCTGAGACTGACAAACACAACAACAGTCGACTTTGTCACTTCATTCAAACTCCAGTCTTTGTCGACAAGAGTCATCAACACAGATTTAAGATATCTGACGACTGGTCCTGCTTCACAGCTTCAACACACACCAGTCCTCTTCTCTTCCTTAATGTTTACGCAGGTTTGAACTGTGTGACTTAATCAGCACTTTGGAGGCTGTGAGCAGGAAAAATACACAATAACATGCGGTGAACAGGACTGAATCTGCTTCAGGTCCATTAAAGACGACTCAAGTACGGACAGATATTTAAAGGTATTAGTTTGCGAAACTGCACTTGGTTCCAGGTTTTGCTTCTTCTGACGGCCACACAGCAGGTTTGGATGAGGAAAACAGAAATGTGAAAGGTCGGTGTCCAACTGGAAACACAGGTAACTGGACACAGACGTCCTGGATTTATATTTTTAACTGCAAAGATAAATCTATGTACATGTTTGTACAGGTGGTAACTTACTATGTGAGGACAGTCTCTGGTGTCGATCAACACCTGGTAGTAGGTGTGAGTTTTCCCCTTCACCTCCTTCGATCCGTGAGCTCCCGGGGGCTCAGGTTTGCTGAGGGAGGAGAGAAAGAGAGAAAGAAAGAGAGACCATCAGTGACAAAAAGGTTTATGCTGCAGGTTTATAATAAAAGTCACACACCTGGGGACGGGAAGTTTACCTGTCAGACATGGGAGGGGTGATGTCTCTGTCATAGAGGCGGGCGTGCCAGGGAAACAAGACGATGCCTCTGTAGCCGAACACACTGTGGAGGAAGAGCTGACGAGACACAACAACAACAGACAGAGGAGGAGATGAGATTATGTGTGTAGGAGCTTTAATAAAGCATAAGTTAGATGAGATTACAGACAGTGGACAGGATCAGGCTCATGTGCACAAACTTACTCATTTATCCAAACTTAAATACAAACCACCAAGTGTAGCGATGCTCGAAAACAAGAGCTGAAGGGTTTAATGTAGACTCTGTGTGTGTGTGTGTGTGTGTGTGTGTGTGTGTGTCTTACTTGTCCTGTTTCATATTTTCCATGCTGCTTCACGGCCTCAAACACTCCCACCGTCTCCAAAATCTTCCCTTCAGGCCTGTTCCTGCCAAAAACAGGCAACACCATTACACACTGGACACTGTGTGTGTGTGTGTGTGTGTGTGTGTGTGTGTGTGTGTGTGTGTGTGTGTGTGTGTGTGTGTGTGTGTAATGCATGTGACCACAGAGCAACATATAGGACCATACACTGCTGCAGAAAACACTGTGCACCGGTCAAAACAACGTCCTAACACTGTATATGGATAAACACAACAAACAGTAGTATAGTTGCCATGGAGACGATTTACATCCATCGCTATAGGAGGGACAATCCCACCACCACCACCACCACCATCTCCTACAGTCCTAATCTCAATCACAACTTTGACAAGATTGAATAAAACATCTCCTGTCAGACGTCAACAAACTTAATCTCCATGTCCTCGCCTACACACACACACACACACACACACACACACACACACACACAGACTTACAGAACATATCACCAGTGACAACAACAGCTGGTCACTTCAAATAAATAACATGCATACTTGTGTGCTTCCTCCCTGCAAAGCTAATCTTCAGCACAGAGATGAAGAGCGAGGGATTAATGAGGTGGATATATGGACGGAGGGATTTAATACTGGTCTCAGGTTATTTTCATATCATCATGGGTTTGGAGGAGGAGGAGGAGGAGGATAATATCCAGCAGGTAGCAACAAAACACAATCCTGACGTCTAAGCTCTGGGTTAATTACCTCCAGTGAAAGCTTTAACTCTTCAACTCCACCAGCTCATGTGTGATTAACCTACTCTCCTGCTGCTGGTTTATTCCCACCACCACAGTTCAGTCCAGGCCGGGACGACGACATGTAACTATGTCAGCAACCTGGGTCAAATGGTCCTTCTACCTTCTGAGTAATCAATACATTATGTATCAGAAAAAGGAACGACAGTGATCAGTCCTCTGTGGCAGCTGCAGGACTGACACAACTCCGACCAATCCACGCTCTTAGCACCGAAGAGCAAAAACCAATCAGATGCCTTCATGTCTAGTTCTGTCTCCGCCCACCTGGATCCCTGTCTCCGACACCTGTGCACAATCTTCACGTGTCGCTGTTGCCGGAAGAAATCAGCGTACAGAGTTACAGCAGAACGGATTTCATGCTCATTTATGAGCAGTGGCTGAGAAAATGCAGCTCCAGTTACTACTTCCAGCGTTACTTGTAACGTTACTTGTAACGGCTCGCCCCGAGAAAAAGGCGAGGAAGAGAAAGGAGGCTGAAAAGGCTGCTAACAAAAAGGCTCTGGATAAAGCCAGACGTCAAACCAGAGGAAACATCGGTGTTGCTTTTGTGGAGACAACTGAGGGATTTGAAGTGATGCTGAGGTTGCTCTCTTTCTGTTGGACAGGTAATTATATGTTTTTCTTCGGGGAGGATTTGTTATGTTTATGAAATGTGTAACTTTTGCTAACGTAGCTACTTTTGTAGCTTGTATTAGCCTAATGCTAATATTAGCTTCTCTGTGGGTTTAAAACGGGTCGGTGACGCTGGTATTGAATAGATTATAGTATATATATATATATATATATATATATATATATATATATATAGTATATTACTCCTCCTGCCGCTTCTCATTTTCGTGCGGTGCGCGTTCCAGTTTGTGGGGGCGTGGCTTGGACGTACACACTGACGGGAGGGGGAGGAGGGGGGGGGAACTCAGAGGAGGTGCTATATCTTGCTAGCTCTCTTGCTAGTTCTCCAGGATTGCCAAGTCTAGCTTTCAGCTTCTGTTAAAGACCTCCATCCAGCAGGGTGGATGTATATGATAATGATGATGACAAACTCCACCTCTGGCTACAAGTAAATCATGATGAAATCCTCCACAGTTTTCGACTCAGTTGTGATAAATACGATTATATTCTACGGAAACAGGACACAGCTCTCATGGCGCGTCCTACTGAGACACATTCATTTAGACAAACAGTACAAAAGTCTGTGAGGCCTGTGGAAACACACACACACACACACACACAGTTTGCCCACGTACTGAGTTTGTGCCAACATTGTGTCAAACGTCTTTTTCTGCACAGACCGGTTTTTATCATCTGTGCTTTTTATTCAGTTTATATAACTTTATTTATTGAACTCATCGACCTCCTAATAAAAACATATCCTTGCTGGACCAGTTACAGCTGGTTCTTGATGTCTGCGACTGTCATAGCCGGCGTCAGCACAGAGGTATGAAGGCCCAGATGAACAGCTCCTCTTGTTTGGTGGATTTCTCTGTTTATTACATTTTAGCTCGAAAGAATTTAACTCCAAATATTCAGTAAAAACAGAGCAACAAAGCGCAGTGTTTTCACTCTACACACACACACACACACACCCCAGCAGCAGCACCTGGACTGAGTCTTAACCTGGGTTTTATGAGACATTTCAACACAACAAACTCTGCTAAATTTAGCCGTTTGCTGCAGAAACCTGGACGTGGCGTCGGCCGACGTCTCTGCCAACACACACAGCAGCTATCAGTTTACAGACAGTTATATAATCTGAAGGTGGAGATACGAGGTTCGTGCTGGATGTGTGTGTGTGTGTGTGTGTGTGGAGTGGGGGGCTCTCTCTCTCTCTCTGTCACCCACCTGTGCACCCACCACCTTCACTCCCTCACACCCCTGAGCTCCTTTCTCTCAGCACCTCGCCCTGGTTTATCAGATGGAGCAGAAGAGCCACTTGTCTTTTTTCTTTACATTGGCCCGAAGCCACGTTTCCCTTCGAGTATGTAACCGACATAAACGGCTGCACCTGCACAACAATAGGAAACAAGTGGCAAAAAAAGAAAAAAAAAAACTCTAAAACTATTTAAAGATCAAGTGTCGGAGCCGAATTCCTAAAATATCAGCGGGCAGAGCGAGTGCATCGTCTTCATGACTGTGGCCAACGTGTTGCTAATCATAGCTCTAAGTCTGTAAGCCCTGACCACATGTCCAGGCTGCCTCTGGCAAAAAAAAACACCAAACTGCTTGGTCATGGTGTGAGTGATGGGGGTTTCACTTACTCAGCACTTTTAGACAAGAATTATATAAACAAACACCGGATGTGTGATGAACATGATGAAATTGTTAGCAACAGCTGAAACCTGGCATCTGACTGGGACGTTATATCACAACCACCGCACCGCTGCTGCCACCGCCGCACGTTCACACTTAGACTTCTTACCTTTCTTTTTAATCTTATAGGAATCATAGTTATTTACATTTTTCTTCTCAGAACATGTTTCCTTTCAGGCTCCTGGATGTGAACAAGCAGCAGCACCACAGACACAAAGTGAGAGTCAAGTTTACAGAAAATCTACTGGATGTGTTTGCATAAAAACAACTAAACAGAAGATATCGATTGGTGATTATTTCACACTGAACATCATCTCATGAAGCTTTAAGGTCCCATTAATCCATGGTTATTATGCGTTAACACACCTTTGGTGATGCTGAAAAGCTTTAAGCCACTTTATCTACTTAGCGTCACCTGGGGACAGAGGACAGGGACATTTAACGAGTCACTGCTCCGAACTCACTCAATAAAACACATGCTCATGAGTTTTAAATGAAACACCTTGTTTACGTAACTTCACTTGTTTTCCAGAGGCTGGGACTAAACTGAAGTTCAATGTTAAGTTGAATAAACTGTGCAGATGAGGAGCTGCCACTCCAACTACACCCTAAACTCACTTTGACTATGTAAAACAGAGGTGTTTTAATTTGATGGTGGATTCCCACCTGTTTTATTTACCAAAAAACACAGCTACACAAAGTAGTGCAGTAACACATGTGGACTAACACAAGTGGTGCTGAACGGCAGACGTGCTGTGCAAACAATCAGTGCTCCAACATTAAACCTTAAATCCTCCAAAAAGTGATCAGGTTAAGTAACCTGAGGTGAAGGACCTGCCTCTGGTGAACTACACATGCACGTCCACACGTGAACACGCTATATTCACCACACTGGATTCAGACCATGCTAATAATGTGACTCTTTGTTCTAGATTAATCTTTCACAGGGAGTGCAAACTTGTCCTAACTGGGATGTAACATGTATCGAGTCAGCAGGTTGGCAGCAGGCAGTTGTTGCTCAATCCACGCTGGCTGGTTACTTTGCTAGCAAGCCAGCTAGCCAGCTAGCTAGCTGACTTAGCTAGCAGCAGAGGACGAGTGTCCTTCTCTCGCTGTCTGCCGTTAAATGTCAGCTCATGTTTACACACCAGACCCACAGACCAGGCACCACCTCGGGACATCTGTCCACTCGACAACAAAGTGGCCTGTGTCTTCACGGTGCCATCTTGAACAGCTTGTACTTAGCTAAAGTCTTTAGCATGTTAGCACTGACAGAGGAGGACACCGGCTGCGTCTCTTACCGTGACGACATGAACCTCCTCGGCTGGACGCCGCCGGGCAGGCCGCAGGCTCGGCATTGTATCCGCGGTCTGAACGCCTCGAAGCCGCCGCTGGTGTCCGCGACGCACAGTATTCTGTGTGTGTGTTTCTTGTTGTATTTACTGACAGTGCTCAGCAAACCTCGGCGTAGCGCAGAGGCCGCCATCTTTCCTTCCCCCTGGCACGTTCAGACACACGCAAGAACAGCGGGGATACTGATGCTGCCTTCAGTGGAATGCTGGACAGTCGGAATTACGAAAATCACTCAAATACTTAACATAACTTCAAATTTATCTTCTTTTTTTCTCATTTTATTTGATAACAACGTCAGATAGAAACAGTTGATATTGAAAATATAACACCAACTGGCAATTAAACGTACTATATCATTATTATCTTTAATATATTCCACTTGTATGGAGAGGTCAGATACGAATAATAATAATAGCGCTAGTATTTAGTATTAGTAGTTTTGTATTTATTTTTATTCCATTTGTAGCAGCCCATCGTTAACAACTGACCTTTTGAAACCACGTTTTTATTTAAAATATTTTGTTATCCAAATACCTTATGGCACTCTGTCAAAAATCCTCAGCAGTTGGCTTTCGGATCTTTCGAGGCAACGGTGAAGGCACCAAAAGGCCTCACGTGTACTGTCGCATTTCATTTCAATATAAATTTTAACGCTTTTTTCCCACGTACGAAATATAAACAAACATTAAACAAAAAAAGAACTTTTTTCAAAGTGTAATTTAAAATAACGTCTTACATAGTTGGTCACGTGAGCTTTACGTCATCGTGTCACAAGGTACACATCATGGCTGCTTCCTTCGCTTTATATTTTCACTCGTAGCCGTTATCAGCCGTTAAACGCTCATTTTCAACGTTTACTGACTTAAAACAGTTACAGATCATTTCACCCCTTTTTCTCTACAGTCTATTTACCATGTCAGGCTGGAGATAGAGTTGTTTTAAAAGCTGCACCGCGTAAAAACAGACCCTCATCTATTAAAAACCATGGCCTCGTCATTTGTCGTCGGGGATCGGTTCAGGAATAAAGTGACAAAGTTACTGGAAAATATAGACTCGTCTCTGCCACAAAGACTGAGAGAAGAACTGGAGGAGGTTCTAGAAAAACCGGAACCAGCAACTCTGTCGTTCAGTACAGCGAGAAAACTGAAGCAGCATCTACAGGATGAAGGTAAAGTCACATACTGAGAAACACAAACAGCCTGTAAAGACACTGTGACTATGACACAAGTGCTGTGGTGCATTCAGGGACAATTGTGTCATTCAAGTGCTGTAAATTCTTACAGACCATATCTGTGATATGTTTACATCAGTATTATTTAAAGTCGACATGTTATGTGTATGTTTTCAGGACACCCCTTCTACCTGCATGAGCTGCTGGAGGACAGTTCACTGCACCTGCCTGAGGTTGTGAAACCTCCCAGGGTAAGTGAACACACCCACATATTATAATGTATTATGGACGGTGTATGTACTTCATGCCTATCCCTTGTATTGTGGAGTCGTATGGCCCTGTTATGGGTCACGTGTGAGGGAGACAAGTGCCGTCTAATCCTGGTAAAGTCAGGTAGAGGAAACATCAGGACCACAGCTGGAAACAGGTAACAGTAGATCCAGATGTTTGTGTCTGACTTCAGAACCCGGAGCTGGTCGCACGTCTGGAGAAGATCAAAGCCAAACTGGCCAATGAGGAATACAACAGGATCACACGTAACGTCAACACTCAGGTAAACACGTATGTTTCACGTGTATAAGCTCAGATCTCTGGGTCTGATTTCTCCATCACAACAAAGTGTGATTTTTCTTTGTCTGCAGGAAATGAACAGAAATGGAACATTAGCAGATTTTGGACGAGAAGGTCGGTCACATGTCTAGAAACAACCCGAGAACATTTTGTGTTGAGTTCATAGCAATCAGACGTCATATTGATCTCAGCTCTCATCTCCTCCTCTTCCTCTTCCTGCAGTTCGATCGGTCAAAGCTGTCGTGGTGACCATATTCAACTTCCTGGTCACGGTGGTGGCTGCGTTCGCCTGCTCCTACATGGGCAGTCAGTATCTGTTCACAGAGGTCACAACGGTAAGAGAGCGGTTTTCATGAACTGAAGGTTTTGATTGAATCTGTGGTTTCCATCATGATTAGAGTTGATTTTAATTATTGTGTCATTCAACTTTGTTTTTTTTTTTGTGTGTGTGTGTGTGTTTCTGATGCAGCGTGTGATCTCAGCCGTGATCGCTGCCTCTGTGGTCGGCCTCGCTGAGCTCTACGTGCTGGTCCGGACCATGGAGGGGGAACTAGGGGAACCATAGCAACTGTACACAACAACAACAACAACAAGGGAACTAAACAGAAGCAGAACTTTTGAACGCAGCCTCATCAACACTACTGATCCGCAGCAGATCTCACTTGATGCTCCACCTGTTCAGCTTCTCTTTAATTATTTATTGACAGTTATTTTGTATTTCACACTTTTCCAGACTCTGCAGCCTCCAGCGCGTCTCCTTCCTCTTCCTCTTCGTCCTCATCCCTGCCCTATTAAAACATGAATGTTGGTCGTTTCCTTATGATTTCCTCCAAACTGTTCTCAGGTGTAAATATATGTTTGTGTTCAATAAAATCACATGTGCTGATTCAATAAGATCCATGAGGTTATTAACTTCAGTTAACATTGCTCTTCACTTCTGTTTTAGTTGATTCTTGTTTTTTTTTATTATTATTATTTTATTCTAACAATCTACTCAACATCATTGTAACTGATTGGATGATTAGAATATGACAATAGTATTATGAGCACATGGACCCACAGATGTTTAACATGATCTCCCTGCTCTGGTTTACACTTGCACAACTGCACAAAAACAGCGACACAACACCAAACGCATCGTTTCCTACTGAAGCTGTAAATGTTAAAAAGCACATTAACACACACACACACACACACACACACACACATATATATATAGTGTGCTGACATTAACAGTGCAACAGTGGCTGATTGATGATGTTTCAACAGTTTGTCGACGTGATGTCTGTCAGTGTCTGTGGAGATGACGACAGTGATTGACAGCTGTGGGACGAACAGATCCATGATCCTGTGTTGATCACTGTTTACACGTCAGTGTCTCGACAACTTCAGCTTGAAAATGAAACTGATCTGAGGATGAATTATTGATTAGTACGAACTGTATTATCACATTTTCTTTCACGTTGCTAGTTTAAGACGTTTAACAAATCAATCCAGAGACGATTTGGAGCCATTTTTACATAAATATCGAGTCAGTGGCTTCCAGAAGTGAAGAGTATGATCGTATTTTTCCTCCATGTTGCCTGAAAACAGGTGTTTACTGACTCGTCCTGAATTATTCCACTCTCCAGCTCCTCCTGACAGATGTGGCTTTAATGACCCACTGACCTGGAGGTTAACTCTCCAGTCAACCAGCACATGAAACTATAAACAGTTGTTATATCTGCAGCTACGACAACAGACCAATAAGACCTGATTTCTAAATAACTACAGGACACAGACACAGACGATGGCTGGTCTCTGGTCCCTCCTCCTCTTCCTCCTCCTCCTCCTCCTCCATCTATGAATTCATATTTTACGTAAACCATCCTCATCCTCCTCTTGTCAGCTCCCGTCATATCAGTGGAAGGATTAAAAGATGTAACTACATCTGGAATACACAATAAAAAAGTATCGTCCTAAGATCTGAGATTTGACACCCGGATTAAAGGTTTATTGAAAGATTATTTGGTATTAAAGATGATTATGATATGCAGAGATCTCTGTCCAGCGCTGGACGAACAGTGGGCGCTGCCTGTGTATTATACCTCTCATGTAATATTTCAAAAAACTTAAATCCAGGCAGAATTACAGAGCCTGTAAGCTGATAGACCCTGAGCTCTGGTTTTAATTTACTTCTTATTTTTCAATTCCGTCCCCACCACCCCCGCCCCCCTTCCCCTCTGTCCTGCCAACCCGGCTGATATTTACATGCAGGGAGATATGAAAATATATATTTTGACTTAGAAAATAATTATTCCTGTCATGGTATCTTATCCCACAAGGAATCATTTTAATCAGGATGTTTTGAAGGATAATACTCGCAGGGTCGCAGCATTAAACATGCAGCGGTTCAGATTCAGCTCAGAGCAGGAACAACAAGAAAGCAGGAACATGAGGCAGGAGGAGGAGGAGGAGGAGGACGGGGGAGACGACATGACTAATATCAGTCACTGTTTTAACTGACTAATCATCATCATGAGACTTCAACATGTCACAGTCTGCACTGACTGAGTCTTCAGTGACAGATACAACCATCAAAACAAACTATTCAAGAAGCATTTAGTCAATAATGTTCATTATTACATTATTCACTACTGAGGGACATTGGTCTTTGGGATGAAGTGTCAGACTGCACCTAAAACGCACTATGACCTTCGCGGGTGAACTTAGTTTGACCTTCTCTGTTTCACTCCTTATAACATGACATGCTTTTCTCTAACAAGGTGATGAACCACAAACTTCACAACAATCCATGAGTCGACCACTAAATGTTGTGGTTCACTGACGGTTTGTGTTGAAACAGTCCGTCGATGGTACCTGGACATGTGGAGGCTTCAGACGATGGGATGTTGTCAGAGGAGAAGTGTCCACTGGTCAGGTTGTAGGGAAAGTGGACCCAAATGCAGACAACTTGACAGATGTTCACAAAAGGTATTTATTAAAAAAGGAGAACAAAAAGCCTTCAAAGTCCAACGGAGAAGAACAAAGTTTCAGCGAAGAGGGTCAACGGCCTAAGTCCCAGATGAGGAAAGAGACGAATACAAAATAAAGAGACTGGAAGCATCACAGGGAGACACACAAGAGGACGTAACATGGACGACAGGGAAGTGACGCAGGAAGCAATGCAGACAATCAGACAAAGACAAAGGGAGAACAAGGAAACAAGACACAGGTGTTGCAATCAATGCAGGTGAGACACATTAGGTAACCAAACAGGCGGGAAACTTGACAGGAAGACCGGGGTAGGACACAGACTTCAAAATAAAACAGGAAACAACTTAACTAAACAGAGGAACACACAGAGGACGTGACACCACTGAGCAGGTTGGACAGAGACACAGAGAGACAGAGGAGTGGACGTCGTAGCCTTCAACGCTGCACATTTCTATGAGCTTTTCTTTGCAAAATGCTGCTTAAACCTTGACAAATGTAAAAGTGTGTGGATCTTAAAGACCAACGGCCTGATTGAAAATGATCAGACTGAACTCAGTGCTGTGATGAAATAACTCAGTTTATTCCCAAAAATACGCAACAAAGACAAAGACATTTAGACTTGTTGTATTTTACAGGTTTGTTTGACACACACAGACGTGTAAAGTGTGAAAAGGGAAACACACGCACACACACACACAGGATGTGACACAGGTGTTTGAAGGTTTAAGTCCACTTTCGTCAGAACTCCAGGAAGTTGGTGACGATGGCAGCGTTGTAGATCAGGTCTGAGATGTAGCCCATCGACGTCTGTGGGCCCATCTGTGGGTGGTGGTGGTGGTGGTGATGGTGGTGGTGGGGGTGTGGGTGGTGTCCTTGCCCCTGAGTTACCTCCCAGTACACTGGCTGAGGGTGTGAGGGAACCACCTGGTCCACAGATGCGTGCACGCCAACGCCTCCGGAGCCGCCGCCCCCACCTCCGTACACGGCCTGATGGGCCCCAGGTGGGACCAAACTCTGGGGCTTGAAGTTCCTGAAGGCCTGGTAGGAGCGGGAGGAGGCCGGGTGGTGGTGGGGGTGGTGATGGTGAGGCTGCCGGGTCACAGGCTGGGAGAAGGAGCTGGAGATGAAACCAGGCAGCGGTGGTCCCAGGTGCTGCTGCCGGTGGTGGGGGTGGTGGTGGTGGTGGTGCTCCTCCTCCCAGGGACGACTCTCTGAGGCTTTAGAGGTGGAGCCCAGTAGAGGCTGCTGCTGCTGCTGGTGGAGGGAGGAGGAGGAGGAGGAGGAGGAGGATGGAGGTGAAGACACCGGGTTACTGTAGATCTGGATCCAGTCAGAGTAAAGTTGTGGAGCGTCCTCCGGGTGGTGGCTCTGCTCCTGCCTGAAGAGGTCCTGCAGGGTGGCGGGGGTGGGGAAGGTGGAGGTGATGGGTCCAGGACAGGACTCCACCGGCCCCCGGACACCCAGGACGGACTTGGTGGTCTTGGGGAGTCTGCCGGTCTTGATGCTCCTGGCTCTTCTGTTCTGGAACCAGACCTGTGGAGAACAGTTTTTAATGCACTTGAACCAATATCGAATCAATCAATTAATAATCTAAAACTATTGATCACTCATAGATTTACAGTTCTCCTGGGCTCACCTGGATCTTGCTCTCGGGCAGGTGGGTGTGTGCAGCCAGCCGCTCCCTCAGGGTGATGTCCGGGTACGGAGTGACAGCGAAGGCCTGCTCCAGCTCCGACAGCTGGGCCCGGCTGAAGATCGTCCTCTTCCTCTTCCTCTGACCCTCCATCACACCCGGTCCGGCCCGGTCCGGCTCCAGCCCCGGCTCCAGCCCCGGCTCCGGGGAGGACACGACGCTCTCACTGCGCGCGTCTGTTAACGTACAACCGAAGGAGGAAGAGAAACTTTCAAAATAAAATCACAACCATGAACGTAAATAAATGTGGAGGAGGCGAGGAGAGATGTAAACAAACAAACAAACAAACAAACAAAAACTAGTCGAAAGATCACGTGTCTCTTTTTATTATTTTATTTTTATAACGTGCTTTTTGTTTTATTCTATAAAAAAACACCAAGACACATTTAGTTTTATGTTTTTAAATCCCCCCCTTTTTTTTTTTTTACTTACAGTAGAATAATATTGGCATTTTATTTTGAAAATACATTTGGAGTTAATTTCAAAATGATCGAAGTTATTTCCCTAATAATAATAATAATAATAATAATAATAATAATAATAATAATTAATTTGAATGAACAACATCAAACAAACGATAGAATTTAAATAATGACATAGATATTTTAAAATGATAAATACATCGGACCATAATCGTCACACTATTATCGATATCGTATCGAACTCACCTTTACAATGGTCCGGTTCTCCGAATAACGCTCTGAAGTCCATCAGGTCTTTCTGCTGGTTCTGCTTCAGTAAAGTGAAATCAGAGTCCATGAACAGAGCCATAACACCAACACACACACACACACACACACACTGAGACACACTTACACACACTGATAAACGCTCATATAGAGGCCTAAACACACACACACTCACACAGAGTGACACAGAGCTGATCGGCCTTCACTGATGCTGGGGAGGAGTTTCCACCTCTTATACTCCAGATGAGACGGGACACCTCCTCCCACACCCACCGGCCCCCACCCCACCTCACCCCCGCAAATCCAGGTGTTATTCACCTCTGGATCTAATCCTGCAGTTCACTGGGGGCAGAGATGTTTTCACGCTGTGAAATATATGACGTGATCTGACTTTAAAGACCTTTAAGGAAATAACTAATAACACCACGTGGTGTTTTATGTTTTTATATGTGTTATGGATAGATAGATAGATAGATAGATAGATAGATAGATAGATCTATCTGACTACCTATATAATAAATAAAGGACCAGATGCTGCAGTTCACTTCTAACCACTCAAAGACTTAACACCCTGATGACACACAGCAATTATCCCCTTCTTTATAACTCAGCCAGCTTCTCTGAACATGTGTAACCCACTGTTCTTGAACGCACCGCGCAGTTAATCTTCCTGCAAAAACTTACAAGTAGGTCGTTGAGCTATTTAATCTCACACAGTACAGTTTACACAGACAGAGAGAGAGAGAGAGAGAGAGATTATCACACTCTGTTCCTTGATGGAGAGAAAGTGCATCCCTTCAGTGACTATGACAAAAACACCTGCGGTGACATCAGAGGCAGGGGGTGTGGCCTCAGCAGTGCAGCATCAGTGTTTTGTTTTTAACAGTCACTAAATGGATTAAAGCTTCAATTAGGCTTCACGTACATGAGACAAACAGCCTGAAGCTGCTTACGTTGATGTTTATTTCTTTCTTTTTGCTTTTCTTCTTCCCGTTTGTTGTGTTTTATGATGTTACAGTTCGTTTTATCCTCTGTAATAAACTCAGTCTCTATGTTTAGGTGTCAAACAGCAACATTTATTGAGTTTATTTCCCATTTCTCACTCTCAGAAACACAACACAACGGCAGGTGTGGGTGTAAATGTCACTCATCAGCTCATCATCCTGTAGTTTTGGTTGTGATGTTGTAATATATTCAGGCTCACATTGTGTGTCCTAGTTTAAAATGGTGAGCATCAATCACACAATTATAGTTCCTCAGTGACATCTGTGAATCACACATCCAATCTGGTGCAATGTTTAAATCTAAATTCATGGTGATAATGAAGATTTAACACAACACGGCAACACTTAAACTTCAACACGTCCAATATATCTCAACTACAAACACTCACACTTACAAACAGAATAATAATAATAAAAAAAACTATTGTTGACAAACCAGCCCTGATGAATGTGTGTTAAGAGCACAACAATGTTGGAGCTGTGAGCACTTCTCCTGCAGCCTTTGAGCACTAATCCACCACCAGGGGGCAGCAAAGTCCTTTCAAAGTGCCACCAGGTCGGCTGTGAGCAAGTCTGCACACACACAGTGAAGAACCTGCCGAACACCTGGACACAGCAAAAAACAAAAAGAAGAAGAAGAAGAAGAAGGAAAAAAAAAAAGTCTGAGTCTGAAAGCAGAAACTCATCGATCCCAGATGTTTGAGCTTCACTCGAACTTGCGCAGGTGGTTGTAGAGGGACTGGACGTAGGTGAAAACACACATGGGGTCTGGTTTACGACCCATGATCATCATGTCGTCCACCTCGATCAGCCGATCACAGCCGGCCTTCACCCTGGAGACACAGACAGAGAAACATGAGTCAGGAAGTGAGAGCTAAAGCTGAATGTAACATGGGATTAGATCTTCCTCAAAATCCATAAATTCATTGTTGCGAAGGCGGAAAAAAAAGACTTTATGGACAACGAAAGAGCAAATACTCATACATACTTGTCTGTAATGGATCAAAAGAATGTACGGCCTCTTCATCAATATATAAAACATGAGAAAACCATAAAATCCTCACATATGAGAAGCTGGAACCAGAAAATAAGTTGCATTGATTGCTGATTGATTGACTCTAACGTTGTGTCTTTATAGGAACTCTGATGAAAAGACAGATTTTATTCTTCCTTTACATTCAAACAAACATGTTTTTAGGAGGTTTCTATATGTAATAAATACTATATATTTAATATCCTATAAGTCTCTGATCTGTGATCTCCCTAAGAGGTCAGATCTAAAGCTGCCACTGTATAGAAAGGATTGATCCTGTGACCAAGTGAATATTGTTTTCCACTCAAACCAGCTTAATTCTGCAGCAGTGCTGTGAAGAATAACACGTTCATAAATCAAGTGGTGACTTTGAGCCCTCTGCGCCTCTATAATGTCTGATGTGTAGCTGTAGGTGCAGCATGTGTCTGAGGAAACAATAAGCTGTGGAGTCAGGCAGAAGTAATGTACACCAAGAAGAAGAAGAAGACGACGACGACGACATGGAGTGGCCTATAAATGTGTGTATGGTGTCTTGTGTAAAACAACAACTTCACAGAGGAGAATAAAAATCAAAGCACAAAAGAAAAGAAATTAAGAAACACTGAGCCACAACAAAGTAAAGACTTTCATCGTTAATGCTGTCGAGGCTCATAAATCCTCTGAGGCGGCTTCAGCAGATTTCAGAAACCACAACGAACTGCCTGTTGATTAATGGGTGTTTGTGTTGTTGCATGTGACACTGAACAATGTGACGTTAAAGAACTAGTTTGACATTTTTGAGTTATGGAAAATCTTATTCACTTTCTTGCTGAGAGTTAATTGAGAAGATTGATACCACTCTTATGTCTGTGTGTGTGTGTGTGTGTGTGTTAAACACAAAGCTATGCACAGCAGTGGGCAATTAGCGTAGCCTACTCAAAGACAGGAAACAGCTAGCTTAGCAGCTATCCATAAATTTAAGACATCCGCCTACCAGCACTTGTAAAGTATCACTTAATTAACAAACCATCTAATGTGTTGAATGTGCACAGAAAAAAAAAACAACAACAACGAGGACAAACAACACGCTCTGTTTCCAGATGTGGTTGTGAAGCGGTTAGCTAACATTAGCGAAGCAACAGGAAGTTGCAGGCTAACTCTTTATAGCTCAAACCTATCTTTACCAGTCATTATAAAACACACAAACACACAGGTCTGTAGTGGTATTTCTTTCCACCTCTGTCTCAAAAAGAAAATAAATGTGTATTTCCTAAATTAATAGAAAAGCCATCATGTTAATTTATCCTATTAGCACGCTAATGTTCGCTAATTAGCTTACCAGCTAACATTTACTGTGGAAAATATGGGAGATTTTTGTGGTGTTTATCCAGCGTCTCATTAGACGTGACGTAAACATAAACCCGTCTGGTAAACGTGTTAATTTAACGATGATGAATAATTAAAGAGCAGCTGCAGCACTTCAATTTGTTTCCAGCTGTGGTGACAGATTGGTTGCAGTTGTCAGTACGTGTGTGGACTGTGTGTTACTTTTGTGTTACATACACAATCTGGTAACTTGAAAAACATCAGGTAAACACAGAAAACGTCTATAAGTGTGTTCATGCTGATTATCTATATATCACTTATTTTATTTATCATTCAACGATTATTACGGTTGATTTTAATATTTTTCCTTTCACATCAGTGTCTTTTAGTGTGAAGCACTTGGTGCGTGTCACTTACATTTCTTGTTTGAAAGGTGCTAATACAAATAAAGTTTAATTATAATTGAGGTTGAAGGCCATGCGAAGAGCTGCCAAGGAAAAACAACAAGGAGCCATGTGATCACCTTGAAATATGGGAAACTCCCTGATGTGAATCAACAGACAGCAGGCTGATAGGAGTGTAATTAGTTTCACAGATGTTTGATTAGAAAACATCAGGAAAAGTAAAAATATGTATATGAAATATAACACATCACCACCACTCACTCTGCCGTTCCAAAGGCGAGTTCGAAGTTGTGTTTGCGGTTGGCGGGCGACAGGGCGGTGTAGTCGAATTCGGTGGGGAAGAAGGAGTGGACGAGAGCACAGAACGCCATCCCGTCACTCCAGCTGGACGAGAAGTTCTGGATGTCGATGTTCTACAAGGAAACGGAAGAAAAAGATTTCGGTTGATGCACATTTGTTGGAGTGAGTGGGTTCAGACAGACGTACAGTAGGTGGACGAACACGACTTGTAAAAACTGACTGGCAGCTTCATAAAGTCATCTCCACATTTACTGTCTAGCCCATAATTATGATGCACAAAGCAGACTTTCCCCTCTGCTCTCCTGCTCTTTGGTCTCTTACATGGTTTTGAAATCATGTCATTTCAAGGCTGCCCTTTATTAGACTGGCGTTCGCCTTGAATGAAACGCACCATGTGAAGCCCCTGGACGAGTGTGTGAGAGTGTTTGCTCCCAGTTAATAAGAGACTGTCGGCTCTGACTGTAATCAGAGCCACATGGAGCAGCTGGCACCGGAGGCCGCGGAGAGAACGGTCCCAGAGAGCAGCGATGTGTCAGGGGTACTCACCCATGACCTGAGCTACCTCCACCCCCGCCCCCACCTTCACATATACACACAGACACGAGGACACACACACTTCCATACAGCTCTATGGCTGAGAGGTAGATAATGAACACATTAGCACTGAGCTGTGTGCTGACAGGTTAAAGCTGAGAAAGACAGCCACGCTAATTTATAACAGACTCCTTGTTACCTCTCATCTCCTCCTCTGCATGTGGAGCAGGGTCTATACTTCTAACCTGACATGTTAGCTTGGGTCAATATTTCTGTGCATTGGCTCCTGCTTTGACCTCACCCCATGTGTGAGCACTGACACTGTGATCTGGAATATGTTCATGTGTTAGCCCTCCTGTTAGCATGCTAACACGCTAGCTCAGAGGTGAGTTAATCATTTTGCAGGTGAGCTCTTTTTGAATAAGGGGAGATCACCTCCAAAGCTCCTGACCTCTTCATCAAACATGACACACACACACTTGCCTTTAGGATTATTTAGCATCGTTAGCCCAACTTCTACAAACATTGAATTACTGCTAGCCACTTCTAAAAGATTGTTTGTTTTAAACATGCTTATTCACTTTCCTTGTGAGGACAAGAAGATTGATGCCACTTTCTTGGCTGCACCATAAATTCAGAGCTGGAGCGAAGAGGCTATAAGGTTAGCTTAGCATAACGGGGAGAATCAGGGGGTTACAGCTTGATCTGCACTGACGAGAGTCAGGCTCGCTGTCTCCCTCTGTGTTTAGGCCTCATGCTAAGCTAGGCTAAAAATTCCTGCACAGATGTGAAATCTCTTTTTATGGAGCTCTCAGAAAAAAAGCAAGTAAGTATTCAAAATATTTTTTTTATTTTAATAGATCTATCAGTATCTACAAGGCAGAAATCAAGTTGCAAAGTCTCGGTCAACACTGATCACTATGATCATAAACTTTTAACCTCCAACTGATCTATTCTTGTCGGAGCAGCACCATCAAGCCACAACGCTGTGATTGAAAACAGGACTAACAGCTGGAAGACATCTGGAAGAGCCTAACATGGATTTATTATCTTCTTGCATTAACATGGATGCTGCTGTTGTACCACTGGGTTTCAAACTTCCGCACAGGACATGAACACACCGTCAGGTTTCCACTACATTACCAACTGACAATAACAGTTTGACTGTGACTACAATAGAAGCAGATGCGCTGGGTTACCTTTCTGAAGCAAGTCCGTGCCAGTTCATTTTCATGCCATTGTGGAATGAAAACACTTGGATGAAGTGGCACAAAGGCGATAAACTACGATCTGTTATGTATGCAGTGGCGTAATGTTTATGCAGTCTGTGCGTAAAACTTTGAACATATTTAGATCTTATATGAAGACCCTATGTGGATCCATGCAGTTTTATATTGTATATCCTTGAGGTATTTGTGATAAAACATACCTGGTAGCCTATGGTCTTGGAGCGGCACCATTCAAGAAGGATCTGTTTGATGCTGCTGGCGCTGGACACCCCGAAACTCTGAGAGCGCTTCAGTTTGGGTTTGGAGTCCACTGGTTTGGGACAACTGCACAGGAGAAGGGAGGACAGATGTATAAAAACAGTTGTATCCACTTTTGTTTCAATTGTTACCCAAATGCAACGTTAAAATGCATCTACCTGTTGGTTGCTTCAGACTCGAGTCTTTCAAAGATGGACCGACGGGCCTGAGCGCCAATGTTGCGAGGCAAAGTCTGAGACCTCACCAGTTCCCGCCTCCTCTCTCCTACTGGCCCAAAGGACCTGCCACCGTTTGTATCAGCATCTCTGTCGGACCGGAGCGCACAAGGGTAAGACTTACTCGACCTGTCCTAAAAGACGTCCTCCCTCTGTCTGTCTACACTCACCTGTCGTGGTGCTGCAGCCCTGAGTACGTCACAGACTTTGCAGGAGCTGAATTGGCTTTTTCTGCAAGAGATTAACATTCAGAGTAAATCATGATGCTGCAGCTTCAACCATGGTCAGGAAATGTGTCTGAAAGTGTGGCTCACCCTGAAGGCGGGGGGATCCCAGGGCTCTGATAGGTGTAGGGGTCCATGTCTTCACAGAAGACACTAACGACAAAGACAAGTTAGAGAGTTTCCAAAACAATTCAAATGTACTAGAAATACTAGTTAGCTACCTGACTGAATCAGAGACTCCTCTGTTGGTTGGTTGATGTCAGAGGTTGACTGACCAGTAGGCGAAGACTCAGAGATGATAGAGGTCCGGGAACCACTGGGACTGCTGGGGGAGTCCGGAGAGCTCTTCATGTCGGCCGTCTTGGTTGTGGCAGTGATGGGGAGGTGGGGCATCCGCATGGCAACAGGGGCGATGTGCTCATGTGGGAAGTCGTTGGGTGGAGAGATCTTACCGTGGACCAACACTGAGTGCTCTGGTTGGATACAAAGATTTACAGCAAACACATTAATTGAGGTTCTTTCTCTTTTTCTTTCTTTCTCTGAGGCCTCTAAGAAATTTGCAGCTCAGTGTCTTGTTTTGTCCTCCTACAAACTACTCAGAGCTAAAAAGAGGGATCGTAATGGGTTTAAAAAGGTACTTAAATCCCCAATTCTTCTTTTTCTGTGCTTCATTTTTAAGTGTTGATCCGCAAGATTTATTTTGTGGTTTCAAGAACCATCTTGTGTAGTGTAGCTTTCCATCTCCTCTCTCAGCTTCTCTTTGAGAAACCAAATATTCATGGGCGGGGCTTTGGGTGACTGCTTTGTTGTGACATCACAAAGTGACAGGAAGTCCTGACGGCTGGTTTTAAGGCTCAGTGTCTGAATACAGGCTGTGTGCATTTCTCTGTGGACTGAGGCTTTGATACTTTCACAGTATTAATATAGAACCTAGAGCTGCTTTATAATCACACTACACATGGACGTCTACCTTTATACTGTATGGAGCTTTAAGACACACGTCTACCTTTATACCGTCTATCTACCTTTATACTGTATGGAGCTTTAAGACACACGTCTGCCTTTATACCGTATGGAGCTTTAAGACAAACGTCTAGCTTTATACCTTATGGGACCTGACCTGGTCTCTTAATATGGGTCAGGCTGAGTTAAGAACAATGGATCCTACATTTCCCATACTGCAACTTAAGGGCCTGTTTTTATTAGACCCTCCCTGTCTGAGAGTTTAACATAAGTCTTTCAAAATCCAGACCTTAAGATTGTAACACAGGCTTCCCGTTAAAGATTTACAGTCTCTGAGCCCAGACTAACCAAACCAGCCCATAATCCCTGATGACATCAACAGGGTTGTTTTGTCAGACCTGACAAATCTCTTCCAGAGCCACAGAAGACAATATACCACTGTTCTCACAGTGAGAGACCTGATCTTCAAGTGTGAAATCAGTGGACTTCCCCTTAAGGAAAAAAACCCAGTGAGGCTGCAAACAACCAGGACACAGTTATAAAGTGGTTACCTGTTGCAGCAGCATGCCCGTTCTCCTGCCCAGCATGTGTTGGGGCAGGGTCCACCTCTATTGGCTCCTCTCGCTCAATGCTCTGTAAGACACACACACAGAGAGTCATGGTTTACAACACACACACTTCAACAACAGCCTTCACTGCTTTTAAAGGAGCATGAAGTCATATTTGACCTTCAGTGGAGAGCGGCAGGAGGCTGGGAGGAGCAGGAACAAGCTGGAAAAGAAGCTCCGAGAGCCAGAGACTTACCTGCTCCATTAACCGCAGTGGTATTAAACTGTTGTATTGATTACGGGGGAAAAAAAGTCTATTTGTTGCCTTTGTAATTTTGCGCTGGGATGATGAAGCACGACAATATTGTCTTTGGATCAGGGACAAGGAGCCAGACAATCATGTTCTGTGGGTTTGAATAGAAAAGAAAGAAAGAAATCCAGATGTTCACTGCTCATTGAGTCATTGTTGGACCACGACACTCTTTTCAGGTTTCGGACTTTTCCTCCAACATCTGGGCTTTTATGACACAGCTTCAGACGAAACAAAACAAACCAAACAAATCGGCCTCAGCACGACTTGGCGCGCTTCGATGTCGGACGTTCGGCGGCAGCGGCTTCAGACACGTGTTGTAGGTGTGAGATGAACCAGGGCGTCCTGTTCTGAGAGCCTATCTCTGTGTGATAAGACCAGGGACTTCTTTGTTTTAAATCAGTCACTGCTGCCACTGACAAGCTCGGCGATGGGACAGCTGCCAAAAACTGTCCAGTGATCAGGCGGCGTGGCTGCTGGAATAACGGAGCTCGGGTTTTAATGTCAAACATCATCAGCATCTGAAGTTCAGCGTCTGTGTGACCTCGTGTGATTCCCTACGTCTCCTCCGTCCTCTCTCCAAACACAATCAGCCACATGGAAACCGCTAATCACCGTCCTGCAGCAGATACGTGCTTCTATCTCAAACTCTTGACCGTGTGGTGCTGCTGACCCACATAAGTTGTGGGTCAAGCTGTCACTTTCCTGTCACATTGATAGATGGAGCTTTGGTGTGTTGATAGTCGCAGAACAACACTACTCGGGTCAACAGTGCAGTGCTGATAGCTGTGCACGTTCTTTAACCGGGTCACACGTCACGTTGTGTCTGACCGAGCGTCCAGGAGCTGTAACACCGGAGATCCTCCACAAATCACAAGTGAACAGCTGGTTGTGTTTGAGACTTGGCTGTTACAGTGGAACTAAACAGACAGGACTGATTCCTGTGCCGTGTTTGACTGAGCACATTATTTCACCACTGATGCATCTGATGCACAGACTCTGTGTTTAGATAAATCCTGCGTGTTTGGAAGCAGAACTGCAGCATCTGGTCGAAAGGCACAAAACAAATGTGGAGGTGATTACACAGAAAACCTGAAGCTGCTAAATGCTCCATTACTCACAAACTGGTTGGTTACTCTGTCTCATGTTTGATGCTCAACTGGCAAAACGAATTGAAACCAAAACAATGAGCTTAAAGACCCTAAAACGCTCCATAGAGTCCCATAATAAGTCTCTATTGGAGTCATTATAAAAACACCCTGAGCTTATTGATCAGGAACTACAAATCAAGCCCGATTGCCCGACGTGTTCTTTACGATCACAAACTTTTTCCTAAACCTAAGCTATGTAGTTACTGTGCCGAAAACTAAACAAGCCATGCCTATTTTTATTATTACCATGGTGACGACAGTAGGTATGATGCTCTTGGTTATATTGCCACTTGGAAGTATGTTTGTTCAACCACTGAAATGTCTGTATTATTACGCAGACGTGCACCTACACTTGGCCACATTCAAAGCAAATGTGGTCAGGATTTTCAAAATAAGGCGCCCACTTACAATGGTATTATTAGCTAAGAGACGGCAGCACGTCACTCCAAAACACATTGACTGCAGATATGAACCTCCACAACTCCACGTCTCATAACTGGAGCTATGACAAACATCACTGATCACTGTGTTTGACAGTAACATCATGAATGTGTTCGATTCACCCAATTTAAAAACAAAAGCTTTTAGTAGCAGTTGGTCATGCAGATGGTTTTGGTTTTTATTTGAGACATCTGCCCCACAACAAAGGAGCTGCATGAATTTTTCATTTTAAAACCAAAAAAAAAAAAAAAAAAAAAAACAAACAAAGCCCTGGTTTCCTTTGGTAATCAACGGCAGGTCGACTTTCTGCTGAAGCGAGAGCCCGAGAAAAAAATCTGCTGGCAGCGAGGAGATGGAAAAGAGATATTGTCGTTAAGTATGGGATCTAATATTTCATCGCTGTGAGCGGAAAATACCTTTTCATTGACCTGCATTGTTCCAGGTCAGAGGAACGAAACTTCAGAGATGGACAAATAATATGAAAACTGACTGCGGTGAGACCTCAGGTTTCCTCCTGCACAAAGATAAAATCTGAAGCAATGCAGAAATCAAAACTAGGGCTGTATCCACACACACACACACACACACACACACACACTCGAGGAACAATATGCTGTTCTTTGCAGTGAGATATCATGCTGAGGAAATAACTGGGAGTGTGTAAATGTGTGTGCGTTTGGCTGAGGTCACCATATAGGAATGCTGCTGGAGTACGTGCGTGAGTGTGTGTGTTCGTGTGTGTCGTGTGTGTCAGGGATTTGAGGGGTTGTCAATGCATAAAGCGGCGCTGACACCTGGAGGGAAGAAGCTCAGACTCCTGGAGAAAATATCATTATGCGTGAAAAGGTGTGTTAGGCCGTGGGGGAGCAGTTTTGCGTATCACATGATCAGCGGAGGGAACGGAGCAGCGAGGTGGAAACAGCTGGTTATCCAGCAGGAGGAGGGAGACAAATTGCAGCAGGCCTGGCTGAGACGGGAGGGGAGGTCAGGGGAAGCTCCCCTGGCTCGAGCACTCAGATCATCAGACGTCCACTGTGGGTCAGAGGGTGGAAACGTGATCGCCACTGAGCTGCCGAGGCTCCCGAAAACTCTCTGCTATCTCGAGGTCTCATTTTCTGGCAGAACAAACCGGTGCACTCTCAGCGTGGCACGGCTCCGACAAGGGACCTGAGAACATGATATCGCTTCAACACACACTGTGGCTCACACGAGCATGCACGTAAACATGAAGCGATGCCTGCTGGGTTTACTCTGCAGCCGATGAGCTGATATATTGTTGAGCTGAGTGATGTTGAACCTCGAGCTGCTTCCTCACTTCGACCAAAGTTCAGATGTTATGTTCCTCCAGCCGTGCTTTATCACTTCACCCGCTCTCTTCCTGTTTGCTTATGTGTCAAATGTGTGAATTTGAGCTCATTTCTTCATTGACACCATTGAACGGGGGAAAAAAAACAACATTTCCTCACGTGCACAGGAGCTGCTGATAAAGACCAGAGCTGTATTGATCGGCACTGTATCGTAACCAAGAAGCTACTGAGATCAATGTTCTCCCACAGGTCGATCGAGCCGCCGCATGGTAAATATTTATACGCTGAGAAGCTGTGAGCCTGAAGCTGCTTTGAAAACCTGTGTAAATATACAGCTGCTCTACAGTGAATCAGCGCTCAAGAGAGCTGCTCCCAAAATCCTTATGATCCGAAAAAGAATCATAGTTAGCTTCATTAGCATCGTTAGCTTTGCAGGGAGATTGAGAAAACATGTTAATTAACTGTATTTTGGGTGTTTTTATTCTTTAAGGTTCCTCACAATCATGCTAGCGTGAGCTAACGCTTAGTAGGGTTAGGGTTAAGCTCTAATCTAATCAGAGTTTAGTAAAACTGGGTTTAAAAAGAGTTAATCCAGGTTTTAAAATTAAGACGAACGCTGTCGCATCCTTTCAAATTTATCTCAGTTTACTAAAAACATGTTCATTTATCTAAACTTTGAATTTAATCTGCATTTAATCTGGGAACAAGTGGTGCAAATCAAACTGTAGCTAAAAAGAAAAAAAATCGCTATCTTAACCGTACACATGCTGCAAATGTTTTTCTTCTGAGAGAAACTGGTTGGCGGCCATGTTTAACAGCTCCACAGTAGTTCATCATCATTATACCCAGGATCACAGTTTAAAGTTTAGCTGCGATAGCATTAAATTCAATCTTAGTTAAATGATAAAAACTAAACTGAATTCATTTTAACCTAGTTTGGTGCAACGTGTCCTGCCTCAGATTGACACTGGATAAATCCTGGGTAGTCCATCTGAAAGCGCATGACATCATTCCCGAAAGAAAGAACCCGCGCCACGAGTCCTGGTCCGGATGAAACCCTGTATCCTTGTAAATTAGGGATCAGATTTAAAGAGCTCCTCGCCTCAGCGTTATCAGCTGGTGACACCTCCACAAACCCAGACTCAGACTCAGCGCCAAGATACGAGTCACGTTTGTCGTTACAGGCCGACACGTGTCGGTGATAAGTGTCTAAATGTAGGAACCATCACGTCCAGATGACACTAAAATAAACCGAGCTGAGACACATAGTTACATTTATCGTCCCTGACTTCAGTCGAGTCCATCACACCAGCTGCATACTCTGTTTTTTTCCTATTAGCAGCTGTCACACACACTCACATACACAGTCTGTCTCCCATAACAGCCTCATTATGGAGCAACAAAAGTGTAATCAGCCTCCTTTTCCTCCCTCGGACTGTTGCACCACGATTGGGAAACTGTAAAAAGTTTGGAGGAAACGAGTGAAACTGAGCAGAAAATGTGGGTCAGAGAGGAAGAAGAAGAAGAAGAGGAAGAGGAGGAGGAGGAGGATAAAAGATGAGGATGAAGAAGAAGCTTTACAACACTTCCAATGACACGGGACAAATGTCCTGTCCCTGCAGAGTCCAGCTTCACGGCCTGAGCACACATCTGGCAACATGAGAAAACACTCGTCACCGGCTGGATTCAACTAAACAACTTCACATCTGGATTAAGAAGCAACAGCAGGTTCGCTCTGAGGGGTTACCATGGTAACCGGACCAATCAGCGACCTCCTGCTCAGAGATGAGTCAGCGAAACAATGAAATATATATATATTTAATGATCTGTGCTGCCGCTGTTTCCTTCCCTCTTCTTCTGTTCGCTCAGTGGGAGTTTGTCAGGATATTTGCAGATGCCACCGACCGGATCATCGTCTGGTAACAGCAGGGACGACTGTTTGGTCAGTGAAGGTTTTGTTGACCTGTCAGAGGCGTCTTCATCGCCGACACTTTAATAAAGACTTTGCAGGGTGAGGACGAGGAGGGGAAGGGACAGGGGAGTGTTTGATGAGGGCTGCTGGGAAACACGCTGGGCGCTTCTTCTCAGAGGCTTCATCCACACTGATATATGCTTTTAATTTGAAGGCTGTAATTTTAAACTGAAAACTGATCTCAGTCCGTACTGACTCATGATCACTCATGCTTGATTTCTGATCAACTTCCTGTTTTGTGCACCTGATCATTTCAGCCTCTTCTGACTCATTGTGCAGCTGCAACTAAAAGACAGAGCAGGACAACAATCAGTCTTGGATGGTGCAGAACATTGTGAAATGAGAGCAGACAGCGTTCGTCATGTTGTCGACTATCAATGATTAATAACATATGTGACTGGTATATTCTTCTGATCAGGAAGCAGATCCTCTTCTCTACAGTTGAAGACACACTCACACCATTACAGACACCCAAAACTTTAGCGCTCATTGTAATTTGCATAAACAAAGAGAGACGGAGACGTCCACAGTGAAGCCTTTGTGCTGATCAGCCAATAAAACCGTTATCAATATTCACAGTGTCCGACGTTCCTCTACAGAGACAGAGACTATTCACAGAGCCACATACGACCTGCTGCATGTGCAAATGTCACATATGAGACATGAAGCATGTTCCTGGTCACGTGTACTGTATCTCCAACATCGGTGCCTCCGCTCTGTAATTTCCTTCTGCCGCGTCTTTAGAGGAGGAGAAGAAGAACGACGCTCTCCAACCACCTGTTCTTCAAACACACTGTAAACGCTGCAATTTCAGCGCTGGAGAAATCTCCAGGAACAGCAACTGGAAAATATGCTCAATGCCTTTGAACTGAGAAGATATAAAAACATAAATGCAGGTGTGAGCGGCCCGGGGGGGGGTTTCCTCTTAAACACAGTATATGTGAACGTCAGGCCGGCGACAAGCTATGATTTCACCTGTGGCTGACTGCAGCACTCACAATAAAGGGTTAATTCATGCTTTTGACGTCTGCAACAACCTGCTGTTATGATTTTTTAAAAAGCCTTATCCGCCCTGGTTCCTGGTGAGAGACACAGACCAGGTTCTGCTCCACTGAAGACGTGGGTGTCACTCCGTCAGTCAGTCTGTCTCCTCTGGTCCAGAAACAGTCCGTTAAAACCTAATGTCGTGTTCGGGATCCAGGAAACAGTGATTTTCAAAATGAACAGAGTTTGCATGCAGTTCCTCTCCTGACCACTTGAGGCAGTGAGTCAGCTCCCATTGACTTCCATGTTAAAATGTCTCAGAAATAAACATCCTCCATAAAGACACACACACACACACACTCCACCTCTACAAACCTGCAGATCCTGCAATTTGGATATTGCACTTGGCTGCACAGGGGTTTTGATTATATTGTGAATAATTGCACTTTCTCATGATGACGTAGGTTTTTATTTACAGTCTGTGGTTTGAACCTGTTTCAAAAATGTGTCTCTGCTCCAGCTGGATACAGCAGGCAGGATAATAAGCTGCTAAGTCTTTGTCAGCGGCTGAATTTTCAGCAAATATATATATGTACATATATATAGTTCATAGATCATATGAGATTTGAAATGTTTCCTCATCCGGGGAGTTTTCTCATCTTTAACTTGTCTGTTGTTGGTTATAGATGTTTAAGAAGAACAGCACAGTCTCAGTTTTCGATGAGGAATCGGTCCCGTTAGCTGTCGGGGGGGGGAAAGATCGTTTTTCACTCCCTCTTCTCTAACATCCAGCTCCAACATATGGCAACAATAGAGAGCGACTCCCCCCCCCAGTCTTCTCTCCATCCTCCTCTCCTATAGCTTCACTCCTGGCAGTGAGATGATGTGGGGGGGGTCTGAAATGTTGATCCTCCAACAGGACAGAGGTCAGGTAAAAAATATCTTCTCTATCAACACGACCTTTCAGAATAAAACTCTCAGAGAAACCAAAATCCTGCAAAGTGTTGGATGGTGCCTCCAGGTGATGGGCAGGGCTTTGAGTGATTGCTTTGTTGTGACATCACAGAGTGACAGGAAGTCCTGATGGCTGGTTTTAAGGCTCAGTGTCTGAATACAGGCTGTGTGCATTTCTCTGTGGACTGAGGCTTTGATACTTTCACAGTGTTAATATAGAACCTAGAGCTGCTTTATAATCACACTACACATGGACGTCTACCTTTATACCGTATGGAGCTTTAAGACACACGTCTACCTTTATACTGTATGGAGTTTTATCACCATGACTCCATCCATGGACGTCTCCCTGAGCTCTTGTTATCTTTGGCTGGACTGAAATCCTGCAGAATCTGAGTCCTGATCAGACGTCAGCTGGATAAAACCTCACTATTATCACCATCTCCATCACTCTGACGAACCCTCGACTGCCCACGTCAGGGCCTGTATCATGTTTATCCTTGGCCCCAGGGCCGGCCTAACTGCAACATGACACAGAAACACTCACATGAAACACACACACACACAGACACACTCACAGACAGACAGAGGCAGTAGATCTCATCACCCAGAGATTTTAGATTCTCTGTTTCACGGAAAAGGAAGATAAAAACCTAAGCTCCTTTTCTTACAGGATCTAAAGCATCTGTTGTGAAGACTTTATTTACACACAGGTTTTCATTCACTCCCTGACAGCGTCACACACTGTGGGGTCTGACATGTCCTTCTTGTTGTGGAAACATGCTCTGTGGGAATACTCTGCTGCCCTCCTGCTCACCTCTGACCCTCCCTCACCAACCTCTGCAGCGTTTACATTTTGAATTTCATCCTCTCTGTGATTGACAAGCTGATAAATTGACTCCAGCTCCAGCTTCTCCTGACCCCCCCCCCCAAACACATACACACACAAAAATGCCCAAGGCAGCAGTTATAACTGGGTCACAGTGGGAGACTCAGTGTCTGAGAGAAGCCTGGAGCCCCTGCTCTCTGAGCCGTGACCCCAGGACCATGTCACCAAACCTCTACAGCCCAGTTTCCTCAAAGTGCACTCTGGGCTTCGGTCCAGAGACACTGGAACTAAATTAAATTTTTTTTTTGGGGGGGGGGGGGTATTTCCCAGGGGGATTGAGCTGACGTAGCTAAAAGTGAACTTCCAACACAGCTTACTGGTTTCAGAGGGTGAGGAAGGGTGAGGAAGGGTGAGGAAGGGTGAGGAGCTGCGCCACCAGCCAGTCAGTTATTAACCTGTTTCCACAGAGATGATGACGGGAACACGGTCTATTGTCTGGAAGTCATTAAGAGCACCAGGGGCAGCCAGGGAGTGGCCGCATACCTCTGTTAAACCCCCCGCATGTGCACACACACACACACACACACACACACACACACACACTCTTTGACGCACATGCACACACACACTCTCTCTCTCTTCAGCTGTGCTTGCTTTTCACCTCTTCTCTTCTATTTCAGTCCAGAGCTGCTGAGCCTCTCGCTGCCAACACGTCTTCATCAGAGTGAGTCCAAACTGCCTCAATAAGTCACACAGAGACAAACGCACACGGAGGTGATTTTGTTGTGATGTGTAAAAAAATTAAAAGCTATGATTAATGTTTCGTTGAACATGATTTTCCCACCTGAAGCTCATCTACTGTAACTTCCTCACTGAGACGCCGGGATCAGGCCTTTAGGCTCCGCCCACCACTGATACCTGTGTTTAGCCACTCGCAGCAGATGTGTCGGAGCTGTTAGCATAGTTAGCATCTCTCATACATAAACCCAGTGGTCGATACAGTGTTGTGCTAATGCTAACTCTCACCCTCTGCACTGACAGCGTCTCTGTTTTATCTAGCCCCGCCCCCTGTACCCACAATTTGATGTATGGCACTGTGATTGGTTAAAGGTGGAAACCATCTCACTCTCAGTGTTGATGATTATTTTACATATGTTTATATGTCATGTATTTAAAAAAGACACAATAAAGGTGTTGACCAGGTTAAAAACTGAACTTCCCTCTGTTTTCTACATACATGGTTTATATCACGTGTGTTAATGTGAGTGTGTGATTCATCATGAAAACACACTTGACCTGAAACTCTGTTTTGTGTCTCACTCGTGTATTAATAGTCACAGAGGGTGGAGGTGGTGGGTCAGTGCCAGGAATCCTGCTTTAAAATGAGGCAGAGCTCTGGGGGGGAGGGGAGGGGGTCACAGAGAGGTGTATACAGATGGACGGACGGATGGACGGATGGATGGACGGATGGATTCTCAGAGTTGGCTCAGCTCAGGGAGTCTCCACAGAGAGAGAGAGAGAGTAAATGTCAAATGTGCTTGTCATGGAGATAAACAACAACAACAACAACAACACAACACTGTGTTCATCCTTCACACTCTCTCTTCTTTCCATCTGCAAAAATGAATCTGGTCTTTTGTTTCTTCTCAGGCTGAAGGGTTAAAAAACGATCGAAGCAGGTCGTCTAATAATAAAACAAGATGTGACACAAGATTTCTACATAAAATAATAGTTTGAATATTTTCCATCTGAAACATGTTGGAGCACGTGAGCAGCTCTGCCTCTATAACCTGACACAGTGAGTCCAGGCCAACACTGTCTGCAGCTGCTCCGCCTCCTCCTCCTCCTCCTCCTCCTCCTCCAATCATTCCTTATATTTTTGATACTGTTGATTTAACGTGAATTTAACCTTCATCATTATCTCTGGTTTCTTTCGAGCCTGAATCTGACCGTGAAACCGAATCAAAGCCGTACAATCAAATAAAAACGTCGCGCTTTCTGACTCAGTGCAT